>JAQZBX010003010.1:0-47086 GCA_029593785.1 Cabassous unicinctus
GTAGCATTGTTATAACTGTCATACAGATAGTGAAACATAGCTACTAAACATTGTCAATGGTTTACAGTATAGTTTACATTTTAGATGGTACAGTTAAATATTTTTTGATGATATTTACCATGTTCTGTGTCCATTATTGTAAGGTAATGAAGAACATTTCCCATGACCACTAAATACCCCATTTGAGCTTTTCAAACAACACCCTTTTAAGTGATCAGTGGTCAAAGAAGACATTTTAAGACAAATCAATAATTATCTCAGGATGAATGACAATGAGAACACAACACATTGGAATCTATGGGATGCAGCAAGGGCAGTGCTGAGAGGGAAATTTATAGCCCTCAATGCTTACATTTAAAAAAAGAGCTAAAATCAATGACCCAACTACACAGCTTGAAGAAATAGAAAAAGAACAGCAAACTAATCTCAAAGCAAGTAGAAGGAATGAAATGACAAAGATCAGAGCCGAAAGAAATGAAATTGAGAACAAACAAAGCAATAAAGAGAATTAACAAAACCAAAGGCTGGTTCTTTGAGATGATTAACAAAATTGGCAAACTCTTTGCTAGACTGACAGGGAAAGGAAGAGAGAAGATGCAAATAAATGAAATAAAAAATGAAAATGGGGACATTACTACTGACCCCACAGAAATAAAGAGATGATAAAATGATACTATGAATAAACATAAGCCAAAAAATTAGAGAATGTAGATGAAATGAAAAATTCCTAGGAATATATGAACAACCTACATTGACCCTAGAAGAAATAGAAGATCTCAGCAAACCAATCACAAATAAAGAGAATGAAACAGTTATCAAACTCCTCAAAATGAAAAGTCCAGGACCAGACAGTTTCACAGGTGAATTCTACCAGGCATTTGAGGGGAATTTAATGCCAAACTTACTGAAACCCTTTTACAAAATTAAGTAAGCAGGAGTGCTACTAAGCTCATTCTATGAAGCCAATATCACCCTATTACTCAATGTAGATAAAGATATTGCAAAAAAAAGAAAAGTACCCATTTCCCTAATGAATATGGATGCAAAAATCCTCAAAAAATACTTGCTAATTGAATCCAACAACACAATAAAAGAATTATTCATATGACCAAGTGGGTTTTATATCAGGCATGCAACTATGATTCAAAACAAGAAAATCTATCAGCATAATGCACTTCATTAATTAATCAAAGAAGGAAAATTACATGATCTTATCAATTGATGCAGAAAAATGTTTTTGACAAAATCTAGCATTCTATCTTGATAAAAATTCTACAAAAGATAGGAATTGAAGGAAACTTTCTCAACATGATAAAGGAAATTTATGAAAAAACCACATTTAATATTGACTTCAATGGTGAAAGACTGAAAACATTCCCACTGAGATCAGGAACAAGACAAGGATGCCCACTGTCACCAGTGTTGGTCGGTGTGGTGCTGGAGGTTCTGGCTGGAGCAATAAGGCAAGAAAAATAAATAAAATGCATGCAAATTGGAATGGAAGAAGTAAAACTTTTGCTCTTCACAGATGCTATGATCCTGTACCTGGAGGGTCCTGAAAAATCTACAACAAAGTTGCTATAGCTGATTAACAATTTTAGTAGAGTGTCAAGATAGAAGATCAATGGTGTTTCTATACACAAGCAATGTGCAATCTGAGGAGGAAGTCAGGAAAATATTCCATTTACAATAGTGACTAAAAGAATCAAATATTTAGGAATAAGCTTAACCAAAGATGTAAAACACTTGTATTTAGAAAACTATAATACATTATTAAAAGAAAATTTAAAAAAACCTAAATAATTTAAAGAATCTTCCATGCTCATGGATTTGAAGATTGATACCAATATGATGACAATTCTACCCAAATTATACACAGATTCAATGAAATCCTGATAAAAAATCCACCAATATTTTTTAAACAAATGGAAAACACAATTATCAAATTTATTTGGAGTGCTAAGAGGTCTCAAATAGCCAGGAACATTTTAAAAAGGAAAAGCAAAGTTTGAAGCTCTCACTTCTGGAGTTTAAGTCATATTGTTTACCTACAGGGATAGAAACAGCATGGTGCTGGGAGAACTGAATAGCAATAGCCAAAGGAAAGAAGAAGGACCCATATCTCATACCTTATATAAAGATTAACTCAAAATGGATCAGGAGCCAAAAATGAAAGCAAGAACAATAAAGCTCCTGGAAGAAAATGTAGGAGGACATCTTCAGGACTTGGTGGTATGTCATAGATTCTTAAAGCTTACACTAAAAGCACAAGCCAAGAAAGCAAACCTGGATAAATGGGACCCCTCAGACTTAAAAACTTTTTTGATTTAAAGGACTTCATCAGGAAGATGAAAAGGCAGGCCACTCAATGGGAGTAAATATTTGGAAACCACATATCTGATAAGGGTTTGATTTGCATTCCATATAAAGAGATCATTAATAAATGGTCAAAAGATTTAAATAGACATTTCTCCAAAGAGGAAATACAAATGGTCTAAAAACACATGAAAAAAAAAATGTTCCATATCATTAGATTTTAGGGAAATGCAAATCAAAATGACAATGAGATAATATAGAATGACCATTATTTAAAAAAACAGCAACAAACAAACAGAAAACAGTAAGTGCTGGAGAGGATGTAGAGAAATAGGAAAACTCTTTCACTGTTGGTGGGATTGTAAAATAGTACATCCTCTGTGGAAAACAGTTTGCAGTTCCTCAGAAAGCTAAATATAGAACTGTGATATGATCCTGCAATTACTCCACTAGGAATATATCCAGAAGAACAGAAAACTGAAATGAACAGACATCTACACAATTGCCAAAAGATGGAAACCATTCCTTTACCTACACCAAAGGATTAAAAGGATGAGCTATCACATCAAAATAGCACCTAGCTTCTTATGTACTTAATTGGTGTGTAATATTAGCTATCCTTGTTGCTAATTAATATCCTTTGTCTCTAAAGAAAATTCATGAAAATTTCACTCCCAAATCATGAAAATATATTAAAATTGATGATACTTTGCTTCTTAATGATTTAAAGGTTAAATTGATATTTTAAATGGGATGTTATTTGATAGTAAAACTATTCTGAAATATGAAAACTAATCAGAGGAGTTGAATAGTTTATATCTTTAAAAAGTAAAACTCATATCTCATAGTTGGGAGAATGTCTACTGTGTTATATCAAACAATAAGAATTCATTTTTTGTGTGTGGAAATGAGCTAGTTTAAACTACTGATTTAAATTAGCATCTTCCTACTCAGTGTGAATTCTGTGGTAGTTTATTGGTTTTTAGTTCCCATGCATCATTTTATGAAATAGTTCATACAAGTATTTTGTTTTGAGAAATCTAGTTTCTTATTGTTATTTTTATGAGCTTGGTTTAAAACAGAATTGCAATTGGAGGGAAGAGGGGAATACTATCAAATATATTATAAGGACATTGTGAGAAGGGGACTGGCACTGGATTGGACAAGACTTTCTGAACAACAAAAGTAATAACAGCAGCCAACGTTTAGGGTGCTTACTCTACTGTTGTCACTTTATAGTTGTGGAAATTGAGGGACAGAGACTGTAAGTCATTCAAGGCCACATGACCTGTGGGTGGAGGAGCTGGAATTTGAAACCAGCAGTCAGGTTTCAGTGTGCTCTTCAATGCCTCTTGAATGTATCATTTTGTGTTGGTCCACATAGTGGTACAGGAAGCCCTGAGTCCAAGAATGTTTCCTTGGACTCAGGGCTTGATGTTGCCTGCCTTTGGGCAGGCAGCCTGGCATCCACATAAGTGAGTTTTCACACACTGAAGCAACAGAATTACAAGGGTTTCCATTTCTCCATGGGTGTGAGGTGTTCCTAGTTGTGCATCTTCCAGCTGACAGGCTTGCCTGTTTCTGGTTAAGGGCAGGGTAGGCATTCTCAAAAGTGACAAGAGCAGAATCAGCATTTCAGTTCAAAAGAGCCCTTCAGGGAGTTCTTGTTGCTTCTTATCCCTTTCTTAAACACCTTCTATGACCTTCTGACATTGCATTTGTTCAGGAATTTTATAACATAAAGTCAGTTAATAGGACATTATTTTAGGATTCATATGTTAGCTCATATGATTGTGAAAACTCTTCATCTCTTCCTGTCAGCTTCCTTAATGGTAGAATATAGGTGGTAAAGACTGAGTGTTCAAGGAATTTTAAAATAGTAAAGGGTTAATATTCAATAGTGCTTGCTTAGATAACTCACAGACAAATAAGAATATTTGCATTTTAGGGTTGGTGCATTAGTCAGCCAATGGGATGCTGATGTAAAGTACCAGAAATTTGTTGGCTTTTATAAAGGATATTTATTTGGGAGTAAAATCTTAGTTACAATGCCCTAAAGAGTCCAACTCAAGGTTCCATAAGTGATACTCACCAAAATCTGTTGCAAGATGGTGGGAGACCTCTGCCTGGTCACTCCGTCCTCCTTCCTCTTCTGGATCCATGGGCCAAACTTCTAATCTCAACTGTAGGTTGGCATATTACTCAGCTGCCCTATTCTCTTCAGCTGCAAACTATCAGACAAATGGCTCATCTCTATTCCTGGGCTGGAGGACCAAAATTCTCTCCTCTTCTGTGTCTATGGATCTCTCTCTCTTCTTGTGTATCTTCATCCCACCAAGGGGTGGGGACTCAACCCTGAGTCACACCCTACTGACATGGTTGAATCAAAGCCCTAATCTTAACATGTAATTTAATCAAGACATGGCAGTTGAATCTAATACAATCGAAGGGCATCACACCCAGAGGAACAGACCAGTCTACAAATATAATCATTATCCTTTGGGGGGTTCATAAATAATCTCAAACTGCCACAGTTGGAAACCTTATTAGTTGGAAACCTTGTCAATTTTTCATCTCCAGCCATTTAACACACAGTCCCTGAAGGGTTACTTCTGGCTGGGCATGTGTTGGGGCTGTGTGAAGACATGCATTTGATGGTAGGTGAAGTAGGGAGCTTCACACCTTTGGATTCTCAGAGCTACTATAAAATGGTTTCTTGTAAGTTCCATGTGCCCTTGGAAAAATGTTATCTTTGGATGTTGCCTTTCTGTTCAGGGACTTGGAATCAAGTAAATCCTAGCAGAAAACAAAAGTTATAACCACTCTTCAAAGTTTATGATAACTAAAAATACTAAACTTATCATCCAAGACCTTAGAAAAGGGAGTGTTTTACAAATTTGTCCCATTATACCCACTACCCATGGAGTCACCTTTCTTTAGAGACAGTGTGTGTGGAAAGGGGGTTTGAGAACATGGGCTTTCTATCACTTATCATCCATGAGACTTTTGGAAAGGTGCTTGTTCACTTCTGTCCTCAAGCAGGTCTCCTCACTTATAAATTGGGAATAATGTTAATGCTACCTGTGTCATAAAGTGTTCCTGAGAATTAAAAGAGCCTATCTGTGCAATCTTTAGCATAATGTCTCACATACCAAGCTATCAAAACTGTTTTAGTGGTATAGAATATCTCTAGAATGATGTAAATTGATGAACGGGGACTAGGGTGGAAAGGAGAAATTTTACTGGGTAATTTTCCTACCATTTGAAATTTACACAAAATTCAGGTATCTTGCAAACAAAAATAATTAAAATTATTAATTTTAATTAATAATTAAAGATCTGTCTTAATAATAATAATTAATAATTAAAGATCTGTCTTAATACAGGTTAGCCTTTGAACTAATATACTGTCTATAATCTTTAATTAATCTTTTATTCATTGTCCTTTCTTTGCAATTTAGGTATCCTTTGGGATGGGAGGGAGGAATGATTTTAGATAATACCTCTTGAAGCAACTTGAACTGATACTTTCTTATTCAATAAATTTTCCTGTAAAAAATGGGCATTCTTCAAACTCATTGAAGAATAATCTAGAATATAGATTACCAGATGAGATGGGGGTAGAGAATATGGAGTAAAGGCTTATAATCTACATAATTTCTATTTTGGATGATGGAACATTTTTTATAATAAATGGTGGTGATGGTAGAGCAACATAATGAACATAATTAACAGCACTGAGTTATGTATTTGAAGGTGGTTAATTTTAGCTTGTATATATGGTAAACACACACACACACACACAAACAGGTATTCTGCTGATGTAGCACAACAGCAGGTATTAAATTTTTGTTGAAGCTAATGGTAAGGTTTCTTCCATTTGAAATGATTTTCCGTATTTTATTTACTAGTTCAAATAATTGTGACTAAATATGTCCTGATATTTTTGTTTAGAAAATAAAATCATTTCATTCCCAGTGGCCAGGTTGGGTGCAAGTGGAGTAAAAAGAATGGGTGAGGTGAGATGAGATTGGATTCATGAAGAGGTGGGTCTTCAGCAGGCAGAAGGAAGAAGAATAAGTTTGGAGAGGTGGAGAGTAAGAGAGCAAGGCAATCCTGACCTGGGAAGTAGTTGCAGCATTGCACATACTGGCAGGAGCTAATTTAAACATTAAAAGAATCAGTTCATAGCCTTTGACAAATATATGGTGTCATGTATCTGTCTTTGCTGTATTATACAGAACAACTACAATACATTAAAAAATGCCTGTAAAACTATTAAACTGTAGAGCAGAAAGTGAAAATCATTATGTAAACTATATATCTTGGTTAGTAGCAATGCTTCAATATAGGTTCATTCATTGTAAGAAATGTACCTCACTATTGTAAGATGCTATTTATAGGGGAAATTGTGTAAGTGTTTTGAGTTATATGTGAATCCCCTATATATTAATGTAATTTTTCTGTAATCTAAAATTCCTCTAAAAATAAAGTTTATTATTACAAAAAATTCTAAAAAAGTGAAAAGCAAAGCATTAAAAGGAAAAGGATGAAAAAGAAATGATGATCCATGGGTTGTCGCTGCTTACAGCGACAGTTCTTCTCAGTGAACAGAGCTAAGGCATGTATGAATATTCTGTGTATGTATATATCTTTATACATTTATAAGTATGTGCATAAAGACAATTTTATATATATATATAAACACAAATCCACTTCAATGCCTGCTACTTAATTTACTGGACCCAGTGAAAAATAAAAAGTGGTATCCCTGCTCTAAAAGCAGGAAGAATGGGTCATTATTGATATGAAAATGTAAAGCTTATTCTTTTCTCCTGAAATATCTCTACTTTTCATGGTATTTTTTCTTATTACTTAATATCATTCTAAATAAAGAAAAATAAAGCATTTAAATTATTAGCATGAATTTTACTGCTCTTTATTTTGTGCAGTGTCATTTTAAATACATGTATAAGAGCATTTAATTTGTATCTGTAATCACCAAATTACACAATTACTATTTCATAGCTTTTAATTCATTTTGCATGTATGTGGCAGTTTGAGATTATTTATGTATTCCAAAAAGACAGATTATATTTTAACCTGGTCTGTTCCACTGGGGGTGATACCTTTTGATTGTATGAGATTTAGGTGAGGTGTCTTTGATTAAATTATGTTAAGATTAGGGCCTTGATTTGACCACATCATTAGGGTGTGCAGGGTTGAGTGCCCACACCTTTGATGAGCTATATAAATGGGTGCTAAGTAAAGAACACAGAAGCAGACACACAGGAAAAGAGAGAGAGCTCCATAGACATGGCACAGACATCAGGAAAAGAAATGTGCCATTTGCCTGATAGTTTACAGCTGACCTTGTGAAGAGACCAGAGCAGCTGATCCTGGAAATAAACCAGCCTCAAGAAGAAAGATGAGTCTTATACCTGCCCACAGCTGAGATTGGAAGAAGCTGGTGCCTCAGAGCCTTAAGAGGGAAGAATAAGGCTGAACTCTCACAGATGTCACCTGTCATCTTGCTTCAACATGTGGCCACAGACTTTGGGTGAGGAAGTACCTTCATAGAGACTCTTTTGGACCTTGTAAATGTAAGCTATTACCCCAAATAAATACCCTTTATAAAAGCCAACAGATTTCTGGTGCCTTGCATCAGCAACCCTTTTGGCTGACAAATACAGAATTTGGTACCAAGAAGTGAGGTGAAGCTTCTGCAATTACCAAAATGATGGAACAGTTCTATAACTGGATAAGGGGTGTTTTTTTTTTTTTTTGAAGGAATTGTGAGATACTTAACAGGAAAGGCCTAGATTGCTTAGAAGAGATGTTGGTAAGAATATGGACAGTAAAGAGACTTTTAACAAGGCCTTAGAAGTAAGTGATGAAACTATTATTGGGAAGTGGAGGAAAGGCGATCTGTGTTTTAAAGTTACAGAGAACTTAGCAAGATTGCCTCTTGATGTGGTATGGAAAGCAGAATATGAAAACTAAGAATTTGGACATTTAGCCAATGTGTTTTCCTAAATAAATATGGAAAAATCAACCTGGTTTCTCATTGCAGCTTACAGCAAAATATTAAAGAAAACAGATAAGCTGATAACAGAATTGTTGGGCACAAAAAAAAATCAGAAACTGATTCCAGAAATTCCAAGCCTCTGGAAATCAACGACCCAGAGGATAGTGCCCCATTTGAGGAATTAATTGAGCTTGGAACTTGTAAGCCAGGATTGAAAATGCAGCTATCCAGGAGAGATTTGTGGAAAGTTTTACTTCTTGATGGCTTCGATCACTGCTTCCTGCATGCTAAATGAACAAGATTTTTGAGAGAACTATATGAACAAAACCATTGTCAGCCTTGGCCAAACGGGACATAGAGGTGAGAAATGGAAGGAGAAACATCTTTAAGAGGAAAACCATGGCATGTGAGGTCTGGAATTAAGGTATCTCTTTGGGTCAAGAGAAGGACCCCACCCATGTGTATGGAGAGAGTGAGTTTGCCCCGAAGTTGAAGAGGTGGATGTTCCAGTCCATTGTTCAGGGACAGTTTTTCCAGTCTAGTCTACAGAGTGGGTGGGGCACATTCCTGAAGGGTTTGGGAGAGTGAGGTCAACACCCCATAGGTCTGAGAGGAGTGGGCTTGTCCACCATAGATTAGGGAAGACCAGGTTGCCAACTCATTGCTCTGAGAAGATTGAGCCTTTATGCCAGAGATTAGGGAGCATGTTGCCTTTACCTCACTGTAGTAAGGAGGTTAAGACTTTATCCCAGACATTGGTTAAAGTGGCCATCTGTCAACATTCTTGGAGGGTAATGTCTGCAGTTCAGTCATGACCTAGATGATTGATGATGGTGGAACCAATAAAAAGGACATTGGGGAAGCCTGTGCAAAGGGGGGTCCCCATGATACTCCAGGGGGAAGAAACTATCATTTTGAGAATGGCTCTCAGAATTTGAAACTTAATGTAGTATGCCCGGCAGCTTTTGGAATTGTAGGGAACCAGTGACTCATTTCCATCCAAAATTCTCCTTATGGAAATGCAAATGTGTATCCTTTGTTTGTTCCTTTGAATTTTGGGAGCAGATAAATTGTTTTGTAAATTCCAGAGTTCTACAGCCAGGTGGGACTTTGCCCAAGGCAAACTCTATTTCTTTAAAGTGATTGTGATATAATTTTGTATATAACATTCTTGCTGATTCAAGTTCTTTAATATTGCAATTTCTTTTTTGGAATTCAGAGGATAAAGTGTGGCAGTTTGAAATTATTTATGAATTCCAAATAGAGAGATTATATATTTAAACTGTGTTTCTCTGAGTGTGATGCCTTTTGATTGTATTAGATTCAATTGAGGTGTCTTTGATTAAATTATGTTAATATTAGGGATTTAAAAACATTTTTATTGAAGCATATCATTTATACATGAACATACATAAACAATGTGTATAGTAAAAGTTGTGAACTTACAAAATGAACATGCATAACATCATACAGGGGTCCCCTACATCATCCCTCCACCAACACCTCACATAGCTGAGATACATTAGTTACAAACTAGGCAAGAGAATCATCAAAATCTTACATTTGGTGATTTTTCCCCCAAACTGTCCTATTTTTTTAAACAAATCAATTTTATAGATAAATATTAATAAAGCATACAATTTATCCAAAGTGTACAATCAATGGTATTTGGTATAATCACATACTTGTGAATTCATCACTCCAAACATTATTAAAGCATTTTCATTATTTCAAGAATAATAATAAACAAAAATCAGGCAAGAAAAGAAGGAAATGCCTCCATTCTCAAGCACTTTGTTTCCCTTGCTGTACATAGCTTCTATTTCTGGCTATTCTTGCAAAACTATTTATTTATTTATTTAATGAGATGTATTCACATAGCATATAATCTATCAAAAATGTATAATCATTGGCATTTTTAGCTATTAAAAGTCCATTATTGAAAAATTGTAAAATAAATAGAAAAATCGATTAAAAGAAATTACAAATTTTAAAAGAGCTTGCAAGGCCAGATTAGATTTAATATAATCATTTATAAGAAATAGATAGTATAGCAATGTTTATAAATGTAAATAATAGTTCAAATGTGATAAAAATTAATTATAACATAATTCTAATTTTTGTATTACAACTCTATTAAATATAATAATCTCTAAGAATGAAATAAATTATTGGTTTAGTTATTTAATTTCTATTAAGGCCATAATTCTTTCTGGATAATCAAATTCCTATTTGGGAATTCATCACATTTTATTGGAATGAATTACAGCAGATAAAAATATGCCAACTCATAATTTTATGTGGCAGAAAAATTCAAAATCTTTTTCAACAGTAGTAGTGCTAAATCATTGTTGATCCAGATGGATTATTTTAATTAATGGGTATGCATAAGAAAAGCTTAAAAAAAATAAAGTATCCAAAAATATATCTCTTCTCCAGTCCTCCTCAATTAAAAGCAAGTGTTTACTTTGTATGAAGAAACTTACAGAATACTGAACACAGGCACAATTTGCTAATTGCACTGAGTAATTATTGTCCATATACTATAATATTATTTTATATTTATTTGGTATATTCCACTTTTTCTTTCTATTTGCATGGAATAGCTTTTCCCAACTTTTCACTTTTAACTTGGTTGTTGTTTACTTACATCTGAAGTGGATCTTTTGCAGACAAAATAGAGATGGCTCATATTTTAGGAAGATGGTGAGGGACTAATAAGCAGAACTAAATGCTCTCATAAAAACAACAGAGAAAGAGCCAAAAGCTGCCCAAGGGAGCTGCTTTGGGGGTCAGAGGACCAGGACAGTGCTACACCACTCACAGGAGGATGAGGGACAGAGAGATGAAGTAGCTGAAATGACAAAGGTGAGTTACGAAAACCTCATAGCAGCCAGGAATGGGTCCTTTCCCCCATCTCAAATATATTAAGCTGGGGTAAAACTCCTGGTTTGCTGCAGCCAAATGAGAGAAACAGACATCTTTTTTCCTGTCAGCTGTTTCAAGGGAAAAAGGAAGAGATGTTAGGATGCTTTTTTCAGTGAATTTGGCCAGCAAAGCCCACTTTGAATCTCCACTCTGCAGATACAACACAGGAACACAGGAAAGCCGGGAATGAAACACCTCCATGGAAAGGTGTGCTAACTAGCAACATCTACTGGCACATCTGGAAATTGCAAAGTGTTCATGCTCTTTGTATCCAAACCATGGGAGAAAATCTGTGACCCACTAGTGACACCCTGGTCCAACTCTGAAAAGTCAATCTGGGCAATTTTAAAGACAGAATAAGTTGAATCAAATATCAGAGAAAATCTGTGGGAAAAAGAAACAATAGGCAAGAGAGAGAAATTGGCCAACAGAGCAAATTCATCAACATATTCAGATGCTTAGACTTCAGGAAAAAAGTACAAGCTATTCTAGGAAACAGGAAGTGATTGCCCAGCCAAAAACCAAACCAAATATCCTGAAGAGATACAGATTTTAAGACAATTAATCAGTAATAATCACACAATTCTCCTAAATCACTTCAAAGAAATTATAGAAAATATAACTAAAGAAATAAGGAATACTAAAAAGACACTGGGAGAGCATAAAGGACAATTTGAAAGCCTGCAAAGAAAAGTGACAAACCTTATGGGAATGAAAGACATGATGAGTGAGATTTAAAATATGTTAGAGACACATAAATTTGAATTGCTTGAAGACAGAATTAGTGGCTTTGAAGGAACATATGAACTGGAAAAGACAGAAGAAAAGAAAGAGAAGAGAATGGGAAAAAGTGGAACAGAGTTTCCAGGAATTGAAAAACAATGCAAAACACACATACACTCACATTATTGGTGTCCCAGAAGAAGAGAATGGAAAAGGGCAGAAAGAATATTTGAGGAACTAATGACTAAAAACTTCCCAACCCTTATGAAAGATATAAATATACATATACGAGAAGGACAGCACACCCCAAATGGAATAAATCCAAATAGGCCAACCCTGAGACACCTACTCTTCAGAATAACAAATATCAGAGGTAAAGAGAGAATTCTGAAAGCAGCAAAAGAAAAGGAAAGCACCACATATAATGGAAACTTGATAAGATTAAGTGCCGACCTCTCCTTAGAAACCATGGTGCTGGAAGGGTGTGATTGTGCAGTGGATGGGCATGACAGTAATACAGTCATGCCATTGGGTTTGGTGGTGCTGGTCTGTGAATGGTGTAGCATGGGGAGGATGAATTGGACTGCCCATGGAAATGGGGGGAGAGTTGCAGGATGGAGCAGGTGAACACTGAGGATTGGTGGGTATGTGGTTGAAACTGCAATGATAGGAATGCTTTTTTGGCAATACGGCAAGTGAGGGTTATTGGGATAGGTTGTTTGATAGGTTGTTGATAGGATAGGTTGTCGGGGGCATTTGGAACAAGGCACATCTGAGGCAGGCTCTAGGGAATGTGGAGCTTTAATCTAGTCATAGTATGTTATATCAGTTGGTGGAGACATACATAATGAGCAGGAACTTTTTGGAATCCCATTCTGGGAAGACGTGCTATGTTCTCAAAGAGAGTAATAGGAGTCTCTTGAGAGCATGGGCAGTGCCTAATATTGGAGGAAAGACTAGTGTTTCAAGCACTCAGTGCTGTTGAAACTAACTATGAATCTTGTCTTTCAAGGAGTGAAGCCTGGTGGTTGCCATGGGCCCCAAGGGTGGGTGGAATAGAATAGATGGAACAGGGAGCATTTTGGGGGTGATGGAAGGGTTCTACATGATCTTGCCATGATGGATACAACCCACGTTTAATTTTATCAAAATTTATAAAAGTATATGGCCCAAAATGTAAACCATAATGTAAACCTTTGACCATAGTTAGTAGCTATGTTTCAATATTTGTATCTCAGTCATAACAAATGTACAATACATGTATGTAATGTTATTAATAGGGCAAAGGGGAAATCGGGGAGGATGTTGGGTATATGGGAGTCCCCTGTATTTGGTACATGACTTTTCTGTAACCTAAGGCTTCTTTGAAAGCAAAATGTAAAAAGCCAGACACTGGGGGAATAAAAAGAATAAAATGTCACTGTACAAACAGAACAACAGCTCTTACAGTGGTGAAAGGTAAGATGTCAAAGAAATTGTTTTAATATTTTTTCATCATTTTTATTATCCTCCAAACTTTATTTTTATCTTTTAAAATTTTTGTATTTCCTTATTTTTAAAACTAGCATTATTATTTCATTGTTTTATTAATTGTATTTGGATATTTTATTGGCTTCATTTGTGAAGAGGTTTTGGATCACAGAAGGGTTACAATGGTGGCAGGGGAGGATCGTTTGTGCAGGGTGTCAGTGATGGGGTATACATGAGAGGAAGCTCACCTGGGTATACATATAAGGCATATATATGTGCTCAAATGTTCATGGAGCCTTGTCACAGTGGGTGGAAATTCAAACAATAACTGAAAGTCTATTGAATTCCCATGCTGGAGAGCTCTGCCACATTCTCTAATGATACAGCAAGAATCACTTGAGTACAATGGCAATGACTATTGAAGGAGGATGGTCCATTGATGAGCCCTTGATATTGATGACTGTGCTTATGAAACTTTACTCATGAAATTGAAACTTAGCCTAGTATTATAGGGTGCCTTAGAGTTACCTCTTGTGGGCCTCCTTATTGATCAAATATGGCCTCTCTCTATGCTGAACTCAGCATATTAATGCATTACCTTCTCCCCAAAATGGGACGTGACTCCTGGGGATGAGCCTCCCTGGCACTGAGGGATTACTATCAAGCACCATCTAGCAATGCAACTGGAAAAAGACCTTGACCAAAAGGGGGAAAGGTAAAGACAAATTATATGGCTAAGAGACTTCAAAGTGAATCTGGAGGTTACTCCAGAGGATACACTCATGCACCTTTCAGCAGGATCACATTGACTGATTAAATAAGTACTACCTCAACTAACAAGGCTCCTGACAGTTCTGGAGACATCCAGACACTTTAGTCAGGGCAGATAGCTCAAGAGTTAGGTGACTTCCCGGTGGGCACTACTTGGTATTTTATACCCTCCAGTGTGACAGAGTTGGACTGAGTTGTGGTTGCCCTACACATGGCTCTTCTGTCCTTCTAGTTGAACCTATAGTTAGTACTAGTGATTGTAGGTGTATGTCCAAGAATCTTAATTCTTTGGGTTGTCCATGTGTCATCTGGGCCCTGAATCTCAACAGAGTTGCAAAACCTACTCTCTAGCTCATTGGTCTCACACAGGAAAGCTAACAAGGATGTGATGATGGAAAACCACCATAAAAAGGAGCTGAGTATACAACTGCAAGCAAATGATTCCCATCCATTGGACCTATGAGATTGAAACCACCTCTTAATTAGAGGTGGCATGAACATCACCATCACAGAATCCCAGGATTGAGGAATGAACTATGGAAAAGAGTAGACTTACTGATATTCTACTATAGACTTATTGTGATTCTAGCAATGGAACAAATTATATCATTGATGGAGGCAGTGTCCACTGGAGGTTCTGAGAGCAAGGAGAGGGAAAAACAGGTGTAATATAGGGGCATTTTCAGGACTTGGGAATTGTCCTAAATGACATTACAATGACAGACACAAGCCATTATATATCTTGCCATAACCTACAGAATTGTGTGGGAGAGAGTGTAAACTACAATATAAACTGTAATTCATGCTTTGTCACAATTTCCCAATATGTGTTCAATTTTAATGAATGTACCTCACAAATGAGGGATGTTGTTAATATTGGAAAGTGTGGGAGATGTGGGGAGAGGGGCATGTGGCAATCCCCTATATTTTTTATGTAACATTTATGTAATCTAAGTATCTTTAAAATATAAAAATCTAAAAATAAGAAATGCAGTTGGGATGCATAAGACAACATAGATGAACCAAGAAGAAAGTATGTGGATTGCAGTAAGCTAGACACAAAAGGACAAATATTTTATGGCCTCACTAATATGAATTAAATACTATGAATAAATTCATAGCATTAAAATATAGAGTATAAGTTAGTAGGAGACTGAACATGGGTTGAGAAGGGGAAGCTGATGCTGAATGTATGTGGAATGTTTAATAAGGTTCTTGGTAAATGGAAGTGGATAGAGTTGATGGTAACACATTATAGTGAGTACAACTAAATCTGCTGATTTATGAGTGTGATTGTTGAGGAAAGAGGTACTCTAGAGACATAAATATCAATTTAAAGGAAGCTAGAGGATAATCTAGGGACTGTACAACATGGTGATTTGGGTGGTAGATGAGGATTGTGGTTTATAGTACAAATACAAGAATGTTATTGTATTATAAGGTGTTAAGAATACGGCAATGTGTGGAAAAAACATGTTATGTAACTTATGGACTATAGTTAGTAATATTGTAATATATTGGCAGCAATGACAGACATTACTACATCAATTCTAAGGACCAATAATTGGGGGGAGTAAGATGATATGGGACTTTTACTTTTCTAGTAATGAAAAAGTTTGAAAATTGTCTAAGGTGAAGAGAGCACAACTCTGTGATGAAACAGAACCACTGAGCATATACTTTGAATGGATTGTAGAGGATATGAGACATTATACTATTGTGAATCCTTTGTGGATTATGGACTATGGTTAACAATACAAATATGAGAATGTTTTCTCATGATCTATAAAAATATTCAATACTAATATATGATGTTTATAATCAGTAGATTTGTGGGAATAGTCAATAAATATGTGCTATGGATTATAATTAACAGCAATATTTTCATGAAGTTCTTCCACCATTTGTAAAAAATGTGTCAAAACAATGCAATGTCTTGGTGGTGGGGTGAAGTATGGGAACCCTGTATGTTATGCATGATCGTTTGTAAACCCACAACTTTTCTAATAAAAATAAGTTTACAGAAAAAAGAAAGACCAGATTTAGAAGAGATACTAAAGGGTTTGCCACAGACTGAAAGGAATAAACACGGGTCAAAAATTTGGAAAAGAGTTTAGAAATGAAGATTATTCAGAAAGGTAAACTAAAGGATAAGAAGAAGACAGTAGAATGCTATGACAACAGGAAACTGAAGGACAAAATGGTTAAAGAAAGTAAAGCCTTTACAATAATAACATGGAAAGTTAATGGATTGAAATCTCGAATCAAAAGACATAGAGTGATAGAATGGATAAAAAATTAGATTAGGGCTTTGATTCAACCACATCATTAGGGCATGCAGGATTGGGTCCCCCAACCCCTTGGTGGGCTATATAAATGGGCATCAATCAATAACATAGAAGCAGACACATGAGAAATGAGACACAGCTACATACACATGGCTGAGGCCCTGGGAAGAGAAATGAGCCATTCACCTGATAGTTTAGAGTTGACCTTGTTGAGAGACCAGAGCAGCTGAGCCCAGAAAGAAATGACTCCCATGAAGAGAGATGAGCCCAATGTCAACCTACAGCTGAGACTGAAAGGAGCTGGACCCTCAGGGCTTCAAGAGGGAAGAGGAAATCTGAATGCTCATCGACATCTCCCACCTTCTTGGTTCAACACGTGACAACAGACTTTGGATGAGGAAGTACCTCTTATGGTACCTTGAGTTGGACTCTGTAGGGCCTTGTAACTGTAAGCTATTACCCTGAATAAGTACCCATTATAAAAGCCAACAGATTTCTGGTAGCTTGCATCAGCACCCCTTTTGGCTGGCTAATAAAATGTATTTTGTTCTTCCTAGAATATTTAAAGCCCTACACAAAACTAAAACAATTGTTTTCTTTTTTTGCTTTTTGATAATGTGCACATTTGACCAACATTCTCTACCTTTTCCTCAGTGATGAATAAGGAAAGGCTGAAGAAAAAGAACTGTTATTTGCCCTATCTTTCTCTTTCCTTCTGTCAGCATTTTCACTGTAAGTGGTTGAATAATAGAGGGCAACATGAGTAAGAAAGGACATGATAGGGATCCTTGGTTATTTTGTGCTTTTTAGGAGGACATTCTCTTCCTTCTACCTTGGAAGTAAGCTCTAGTTAGAAAGGAAAGTGTGGCCTCTTGGAGCTGTTAGCATCCCCTTTACTCATACAGGCAACATGCTTATATTTGAACTCACATTGAGTCTTGCTGAACTCCCACCAATTATAAGTTCATTGTAATTTTATGCTGATGGGATGTTGTGAATGCTGCATGCATTTTTCTCAGTTGAGATGATATGTTTGTTTAGCTATTGAAGATGGAATGGATAGCATGATATCATATAGCTGATATGATATGATATATAGTTGATATAGTTGATGACATGGTTTTATTATCAGTAACTAGGAGTTGTGTGAATAGACAATTATTGCCAGAGAGGATAATATAAAATTCTCTTCAAAAACTGAAATATGCTTTTAAAGACTCCTTGCTTACCACTCTGCAGTCAGTTCAATTAATTTTAGCACTTCAGAGTTAAAAGAATTTCTGAATCTTTAGTATATTTTTAAATTATCATCATTATCATTACTTTAATTTAATGGAAAACCTAAAATTTGGTAAAATACATTTAAAGAACCTGGCTGGTGAGAATTAGCATGGGGATCTTTATCCTTAATGGCCTCCACCTGGACTCTTGTTGTCCATTTGCCTGTGGTTGAAATGAACCTTGAACTTCCACTTGGAGAATTTAAGGCACTGCCTACAGCTGTTGTCCTGGTGATCTCTATGTGTAGGCAATGACCTTCTCTTCATGCACATTTTAGTTCATCCTACAAACCCTGACTAAACTCAACTCATGATGTGAACTCAGTTCCTGGTGTGAACTGCCTATAGTTTGCAATATGATATTTGCACAGTTGTCAAAGAAAATCCCAAATGCTTTCCTGACCAATATTTATCAAAATCAAGAAATAATATTTATAGAATTTGGTCAGAAGGATGGTAGCTTTGTACATCACATGTTAATACTTCAATAAATTTTATAATTTTCTATCACTATCATCATCTGCTTCTTCCTATTTGTTGCTAAGTTGTAGTTTATATATCATGATAAATATGCTCCATTTGTTCTCTTGCCTGGGTGCTCACTTTCTGAGGCAAGAGATGCTTCTAGCTATGGGTCTTTTGTGATCCCAGAGCTCAGAAATAACTCTTAAGTTTTTTGTTGCTTACTGCAGAACCTTGCTTATTTTGTCACGTAGTCTGGAATTCAGATGTTCTAGGGGCTACTGCAGGATGAATCCTAATTCTATACAAAGATACCTTCCAGACACTTTAAACCTGCAGGGTCCTGATTCGAGGTCAAAAATGTTATTTGTGTTATTTCTCAAGAGTCCAATATATAGCTAATTTTGATCTCAAAGAGATAGCATGATGTAGTAATTAAATCCATGGACTCAGAAGAAAGGGTAGGAATTTTTTTTTAATTCCTAGTCTTTAAATTCTTTAAATCTAAATTCTTTTAATCTAAAGAAGCTTTAGATTACATAAATGTTACATCATAATCATTCTGGAAGGGAGACCACGTGGCTCAGTGGTTGTGCACATGATTCCCACATACAAGGTTCTGGGATTAATCCCCATCCACAGTACCCCCAAAAATATATAGAGGATTCCCATATACTTCACTCCTTCCACCTCGCACACTTTCACCCATTAACAACATCTTTAATTAGTGTCGTTCATTTGTTACAACTGATGAACACATATTCAAGCATTGCTACTAACCATGGTCTATAGCTTACATTATAGTTTACACTTTGCACCACACAGTTTTACAGGTTTTGAGAAAATGCATAATGGCCTGTACCTGTCATTGCAATGTCATGCATGACAATTCCAATGTCCCAAAAGTTCCCCATGTTACAACTATTCTTCTCTCTCCTTCAACTCAGAACCTCTGGTGACCACTGCCTTTATATAATGATATAACTTCTTCCATTGTCAGAAGAATAATAAGTCTACTTTAGTCCATAGTTTCTTTCCCTCCTTATGTTTGTTAATTCCTCAATTGTGAGGATTAGGGGGTGGTGATGCCCCCTCTGTTTCTGATTGAAAGGGAGCTCAGATCCCATGGGGCCAGATGTATGAAACTGTCTTGCTTGCAGTTGTGGAAAATCTCTGTGTTTTGAGATGAACATTGTCCATCATCATTCTTTTGTTAGTTGTCCTGAGCAAGTCCAATGAACCGGAGAGTAGGTGTTGCAATTCTGCTGAGATTTGGTGCTCAAACACCATATGAATAGACTGAAGATTTAAATCTCTGAAACATATAATTAAGGAGTATAGTACTAATTATAGGTTTAAATAAATGGGGCAGAAGATCCATGTGTAGGAAAATTAAAATGAGTCTAACTCATACATTGGGGAGATGGTTTATCTTATATTCCATCTTAAGGTTTACTAATGGGGTGCCAATTTCCTGGTGCTGTCTGCTCTACCTATAGTGTCTAGATGTCTCTAGAGCCCTTAGGTGTGCCCCTAATTGAGGCACTGTTTACTGTGGCTGTCAGTGAGATCCTGCTTAGATGTGCATAAGCATAGCCTCTGGATGACCTCCTGATTCACTTTGAAATCTCTTAGTCATTAAAACACATTGTATTTAACATTTCCCCCTTTTGGTCCAAGGTCTTCTCCCAAATGCATAGGTATTTGATGCTTTATAATAATCCCTTGGTGGCAGGGAGACTTATCCCCAGAAGTCCTGTCCCCTGCCAGGGGGTAGGTAGTGAGTTTATATGCTGAATTTGGCTTAGAGATTGGCCACATTTAAGCAACAAGGAGACTTTCAAGATGTAACTCTTAGGCAATATGTAATTCTAGGATAAGTTGCAATTTTGCAAAGACAATATTCATAAGGATAATCATCAATAATCAGGACATCATGTAATGGTCTGTCCTCCTTCACTAGGCACTGACCATGTACTCAAGGGATTCTCACTGTTTTATTAGAGAATGTAGCACTCCTTCCCAGGATGGGATTCAATATTCTTTCAGTTATTGTGTGGGTCTCCACCCACCAAAACAATACCTCATGACCAGTTGAACATATTCATATGCCATAGGGGCATACCCAAGAAGCACCCCTCTCCACACATACATCCTCCATCACCAACAACCCACACCAGTGATCCTCCTCTTCCACAGTTGTGACCCTTCTGTGATTCAAAACTTACCTGAAACAAAACTGGAAAAAGTAATTAAATTATTAGTAATAATAAATAAATAAATAAATTTTTCATTATTTCTTTAATCACCATAAGATGTGTTGTCTTTTATGTACAGTGATATCTTCCATATGTTCCCCCAGCATCTTAGTTTTTTCACTTTAACTTCAAAGAAACTTCAGGTCACAGAAAAGTCACTTAAAAAAATATAGGGGACTCTCCTATACCTAGCCACCTCCTCCTCCTCTACTCTCCCCTATTAATAACATTTTACATTTGTATGCTACATTTGTTCACAATTGATGAACAAATATTGAAGAATTGCTACTAACCATGGTCAATAGTTTATATTATGGTTTACAGTTTGCACTGTATGCTTTTATAAGATTTTTTATTTTTTAAAAGATACTTAGATTACATAAATATTACAGAAAATATATAGGGATTCCCATATGGTCTGCTCCCCACACCTTCCACACCCTCCCACATTATCAACATCCTTCATTAGTGTGACACATTCATTGCAGTTGATAAATGCATCCTGGGGCATTGCCACTGAGCATGGACCATAGTTCACATTGTAGTTTAGACTCTCTCCCATACAATTCTGCATGTTATGGAAAGATATAAAATGACCTACATCTGTTGTTGCAATGTCATTAAGGATGAATCACAAGTCCCAAAAAAGCCCCCATATTACACCTGTTTTTCCCTCTCCCTGTCCACAGAGGCCACTGCAGACACACCAGTGTTGTAATTTCTTCCATTGCCAGAATCACAATATGTCTGTAGTTGAATACTGGTAAGTCCACTCTAGGCCATAGTTCATTCCTGAATCCTGAGGGTTCTGGGGTGGTGATGTCCACTCCACCTTTGATTGACAGGGGCTTTGTTCCCATGCAGCTGATGGATGGGACTTTCTTGCTTGTGGTTGTGCTCTCTTGTTTCCTTGGTATTGTGGTTGTCAATCCTCACTTCATTTTTAGTTGCCCTGAGTGAGTCCAATAAACTGGAGAGTAAGTATTGCAACTCCACTGAGTCTCCAGGTCCAGCTGGAGCATGGACAGCCTAAAGTTTCCAGTCTCTTGGACATGCAACTACAAACTCCAGCTCCAAGTGTAGGTTTAAATAGAATGGACAGGTGAGACATATGTAGAGAAGCCATAATTGTGCCCAACTCTGTCACTCTCAGGAGCACCAACTCCAAAATAATGCCCACTGGCAAGGCACCAAACTCTGGAGATATCTGCCTTGGCTATAGCATCTTGGTGTCTCCAGAGTCCTCAGGAGCCCCACTATTTGGGGTACTATCTACTTTGGCAGTCTATGAGATCCTGCTGAGATGTGCATAAGCGTTACTTCTGGGATGACCTCCTGACTCACTTTGAAGTCTCTTAGCCATATAAACTCATGTTTTTACATTTCCCCCATTTTGCTTGAGGTATTTTTCCAGTTGCATTGCTAGTTGGTCCTTGGTAGTAATCCCTCAGTACCAGGGAGGCTCAACATCAGGACTCAAGTCACACATGTGGGGGAAGGTAATGCATTTTTATGCTGAGTTCAGTTTAGAGAGAGGCTACGTTTGAGCAACAAGGAGGCTCTTATGAGGCAACTCTTAGACACCCCACCACACTAGGCTAAGTTTCAATTTCAAGAGCAAAGGCTCATTAGCATAGTCATCAATAGAAAGGGCCCATCAATGTATCATCCTCCTTCACCAGCCATTGCCCCTGCACCTGGGGGACTGTTGCTTCTCCACTGAAAAACGTGGCAGAGCACTTCAGGATGGGAATTCAATATTCTCTTGGTTATTGTGTGAGTCTCCACACACTGTGACAATGTCCCATGATCATTTGAATCTATTTATTTACCTTGTATGTATTCCCAGGGGAGCTTCCACCCATGTATCCTCCATCACTGACACCCCACACCAATGATCCTTCCCTGCCCCAGTTGTAACACTTCTGTGATCCAAAGCTTCTTCAGAAATGAAGCCAATAAAATAGCTAAATACAATTAATAGGAAAATGAAATAATAATGATAGGTTTAAATATAAGAAATAAAATGCATAAAAATTTTAAAAACCTAAAAATAAAATTAAATTAAAAGAGTGGGGTATTGAAAATATTGAAAAATATTAAAAATTTTATTTTGAAATTCTGCCTTTCATCACTGTAATATCTGGCATCCCGTATGTACAGTGACATTTTCTTCCATTTATTTCCCAGTGTCTTACATTTTTTCATTTTGTTTCAGAGAAATTTTAGGTCACAGTAAAGTCACATACAGAATACAGGGGACTCCCATATACCCAACATCCTCCCCCTTTCCCCCCTTCCCATGTTAATACCTTTTTATCTATGAATGGTACCTTTGTTACAACAGATATACAAATAGTGAAACATAGCTACTAACCATGGTCAATGATTAACTTTATGGTTTACATTTTTGACCAAACACTTTTATAAATTTTGATGATATTTAACATGGCCTGTCTCCGTCATTGCAAGGTCATGTAGAACACTTCCATTGCCCACTAAATACCCCCTGTTCCATCTCCTCTACTCCTCGCTCCCCCTTCCCTCAGGGCCCACAGCGACTCCAGGCTTTACTCCTTGGATGACAAGATTCATAGTTAGTTGCAACAACACTCAGGTCTTGACACATGGTTTGTCCTCCCCTATTAGGAACCACCCATGCTCTCCAGAGACTCCTGCCTCTCTCTTTGTGAACATATTGATCCTCCACAGGATGGGAGTCTGACACCTTCCTGCAATTATGTGGGTCTCCACCCACTGATACAACACATTATGACAAAATTGTCACTCACACACTCCCTATAAGCCTGCTCCAGGTGCCTTCTGAATGCCCCCCCATCCTACACCCTAAACCAGTAACCCTTCCTTTTCATTTTGCCATACGTGTTCCCAATATTGCACTTTCTTTTTTTAACAATAATTTTTATTTTTAAGAAGATCACTAGATTACATAAATATCACACAAAAAATACATGGATTCCCATATGCCCCACTCTCTACATCTCCCACACCCTCCCACATAGACATCCTTCATTAGTGTGGCACATTCATTGCAATTGATAAACATATCCTGGGGCTTTGCTATTAAGCATGGACCATAGTTCACATTGTAGTCTACACTCTCTCTCACACAGTTCTGCATGTTATGTGATGATATTAAATGGCCTATACCTGTCATGGCAATGCCATTCAAGACTATTCCCAATCCACAAAAAGCCCCCATATTACAACTGTTTTTCCCTCTCCCTGGCCCCAGAGCTTCCAGTGGCCACTGGATCCACATCAATGTAACTTCTTCCATTGCTAGAATCACAATATGTCTATAGATGAATACCAGTAAGTCCACTCTAGTCCATAGTTCTTTCCCCAATCCCTGAAATGTTCATAGCACCATTATTCACTATCACCAACATTGTACTTTCAACCACATACCTGCTAATCCCCTGTATTCACCTGGTCCAACTCCCAACCCTCCTCCCCAAATCCCTGGACCTTCCAACCCACCCTCCCCAATCTACTCACCTGTCAAACCTGAGCAGCCCAAACCAATATCACTACCCTCCTGTCATATCCCTTCAATGTGAAACTACACACTTTCACCTTACAATAGATTATATCCATATGGGTGTTGTTTCACAACCTTCTTCTGCTTTTCTATTTCCTGTAAAACTATCTTCCAGAAAAAAGCTCTCTGAGTCTGCTCAATTTGTTTAATAAATATCAGTGAGGTCAAGTAATATTCATCCTTCAATGCCTAGCTTGCTTCACTCAACATAATGTCTTCAAGATTGGAGGTGTGGGAGGTGGGGAACATGGGAATACCTGTAATGTCTGAGTAATATTTAGGTAATCTTAGCACCTTTAAAAATACATACATATACACACACACACATATATATATATATATATATATATATATATATATACACACACATACATATATATATATAACATTTATGTAAACAAATGCACATATATGCATATGTATTTATATATCATTTTATAAATGTTTGTATGTATTGTGAAAAATTTGATTTTTACGCACAATAAAAAAAAAAAGATTCATCCATGTGTTCCCATGTGCAGCATGTGCAGCACTATATTCCTTCTTACAACTGAGAAATATTCCATTGTGTGTATGTACCACATTTTGTTTACCCATTCATGTGTTGATGGGCATTTGGGTTGATTCCACTTTTGGCAATGGTGAATAAAGCTGCTATGAAGTTGGTATGCATATATCTGTTCATGTCTTTGCTTTCAATTATTCTGGGTATATACCAAGCAATGGAACTGCTGTATAATATGGCAGTTGCAAAGTTAGTTTTGTGAGGAACTTCCAAACTGTCCTCCACAAAGGCTGGACCATTCTACATTACCACCAGCAGTGGATGAGTGTTCCCATTCCTCCACAACCTCTCCACACATATAGTCCTCTGTTTTTTAAATAGCTGCCAGTTTAATGGGTGTAAGATGGTACCTTGTTGTAGTTTTGATTTGCATTTCCCTAATAGCTAGTGATGTTGAGCATCTTTTCATGTGCTTTTTAGCCATTTATTTCTTCCTTGAGGAAATGTCTTTTCAAGTTTCTTACCCATTTTTATTTTTTTAATATTTTTTTTATTTTTTGAAAGATACTTAAATTACATAAATGTTACACAAAAATTATAGGGATCCCCTATGCTCCACCTCCAACACCTCCCACAACCTCCCATATAAACAACTTTCATTAGTGTGGCACATCACCTGCAATGGATATACACATCCTGGGGCTTAGCCGCTAAACATGGACCATAGTTCACATTGGAGACCATACTCTCCCACACAGTTCTGCATGTTATATGCTCATGTAAAATGGCCTATATCTGTCGTTGCAATGTCACTCAAGATAATTCCCAAGTCCTGAAAAAGTCCCTGTATTACAATTCCTTTTCCCTCTCCTAGCCTTCAAAGCATCCAGTGGCCACTGGCTCCACATTAATGTTGTAATATCTTCCATTGCTTGAATCACAATAGGTCTATAACAGAATACCAGTAAGTCCACTCTAATCCATAGCTCTCCCCCCAATCCTGAGGAGTCTGAGATGGTGATGTCCACTCCACCTCCAAGTGAGAGGGGGCTTATATCCCATGGATAAGATGTATGAGATTATCCTGCCTGCAAGTGCAGAATCTCTCCATTCCCTGGGATGGCCATTGTCCATCATCATCTCCCCTACAGGTGTCCTGGGTCAGTCCATTGAGCTGTAGAGTAGAAGTTGCAGCTCCACTGAGATTCTGGGCCCAGCTGGCACATGGGCAGGCCAAAGACTCCAGTGTGTGCAAGGATACCTACAAACTCCAGCACCACATATAGGTTTCAACAGAATGGACAGATGGACTTTGTGCAGGGAGGACATATTTAAGTTCAACTCTGTCACTCCCAGAATCACATATTCCAAAGTAGAGCCCACTGATAAGGCACCAAACTCAGGAGCTATCTGCCCTAATATAGGACCTGGGTGTCTCCAGAGCCTTCACTATTTAGGGTGATATCCACATTGAGAGCTTATGGGCTCCTATTGAGATGTGCATAAGCATTACCTCTGGGATGACCTCCTGACACACTTTGAAGTCTTTTAGCCATATGAACTGATTTGCCTTTACCTTTTCCCCATTTTATTCCAGGTTTTTGCCAGTCTTATTGTCAGTTGGCACTAGGTAGTAATCCCTTGTTGCCAGGGAAGTTCATCCCTAGGAGTCATGTCCCACCCTGGGAGGAAGGTAATGCATTCATATGCTGAGTTTGGCTTAGAGAGAGGCCATATATGATCAACAAGAAGGCTCTCAGGAGGTAACCCTTAGGCAACCATAACAATAGGCTAAGTTTCAGTTTCAAGAGCAGACTGGAAAGGCTAGTCATCATAACAAGAGCCCATCAGTGGATCAACCTCCTTAGCCAGACACTGCCCCTCCACTTGGGGCAATGTTGCTGCTCCCTTAGAGAATGTAGAAGAGCTCTCCAGGATGGGAATTCAGTATTCTTTCATTTATTGAGTTATTTTCCACCCACTGTGACCATGCCCTGTGAGCATTTGAACAAATTTATATACCTTATATGTATGTTCAGGTGAACTTCCTCCATTGCACCCCCCCAACCCTCATACCCTCCACCAATGATGCTCTCCCCACAGTTGTAACACTTCTGTGATCCAAAGTTTCTTTGATGATGAAGCCAATATAATAGTCAAAAACAATTAATAGGAAAATGAAATTATAAGTTTAAATGTAAGAGATAAAATACATGAAAACATAAAAAAAAAACTAAAATAAAATAAAATTAAAGGATTGGGATATTAAAAAAATGGGGAAAAGAAATTTAAAATTTTTTTTGACATTTTGCTTTTTATCACTGCAATATTGGGTGTGCAGTCTGTACCATAGCACCTTCCCCCTCTCACTTCCCAGTGTCTCACTATTTTTCACTTATTTTTCAAAGAAGTTTTAGGTCACAGCAAAGTCAGACACAGAAAGCAAGAGACTCTCATATACCCAACCTCCTTCCCCTTTCCTCACCCCATATTAAAACCTTTTTGCATGTGGATGGTAGCATTGTTATAACTGCTACACCGATAGTGAAACATAGCTACTAAACATTGTCAATGGTTTACAGTATGGCTTACATTTTAGATGATACAATTTCATACATTTTGATGATATTTACCATGTCCTATGTCCATCACTGTAGGGTAAGGAAAAACATTTCCACTGACCACTAAATACCCCCTGTTTGATCTATTCTGTTCCTCCCTCGCCTTCACCCTAGGGCACACAATGACCCCCTGGCTTGACTCATTGGGTGACAAGATTCATAGTTACATGCAACAAGAGATCTTGACACACTGGTTTCTCCTCCCTTATTAGGAACTGCCCTTCCTCATAAGAGATGCCCACCTGTCTGTTTCTGGGCAAATTGGTACTCCCAAAGATGGGAGTCTGTCTCCTTCCCACTCATTGTGTGGGTCTCCACCCACTGATACAACATATTTTGACAGGATGAACACTCACACTCTCCCAAGAAGCCTGCTCCAGATGTGCCCTGTCCCGAATTCCCCCCCAACCAACACCCTAAACCAGTAACAAT
This sequence comes from Cabassous unicinctus, assembly GCA_029593785.1. NCBI lineage: Eukaryota > Metazoa > Chordata > Mammalia > Cingulata > Chlamyphoridae > Cabassous > Cabassous unicinctus. Next base: position 27,648 of record JAQZBX010003010.1, read on the forward strand.
TCCTTGTCATATTGCCATAAGAGCATTCCCACCTCTGCACTTTCAACCTCATACCCACAAATCCCAAGTGTTCACCTGGTCCCTCTCCCATCTCTCCCCCCAGTATCCTGGGAATTCTAACCCACCCTTCCCAATCTAACCACCTGTCATCCCTGCACCACCAAATTCAATTATATCATTGCCCACCTGTCCCATCCCTTCAATATGCAACTGCACTCTATCACTTTACCATAGATTATGTCTGTATGTGTGATGGCTCACAACTTTCTCTTGTCTTCTCTTTCTTGTAAATCTATCTTTGAGGCAATGGTTCTTGGAAACAGCTCAATTTCCTTAATTCATATCTGAGAGGTCATGTACTGCTCATCCTTCAATGCCTGGCTTGCTTCACTCAACATAATGTCTTCAGATTCATCCATGTTATTCTCTGTGGTAACACTTTATTCCTTCTAACAGCTGAGTAATATTCCACCATATGCATATACCACGTTTTGTTTATCCATTTATCTGTTGATGGACACAGGGGTTGATTGCAACTTTTGGCAATAGTGAACAATGCCACTATAAACATTGGTGTTCATATATCGGCTCATGTCTTTGCTTTCAATTCTTCTGGGTATATACCCAGCAGTGGAATCACTGGATCACACAGAAGGTCTATAGTTAGTTTATTGAGGAACTGCCAGACTGTCCTCCACAGTGGCCGGACCATTTCACAATCCCACAAGCAGTGGATGAGGGTTCCCATTCCTACACATCCTCTCCAACACTTACAGTCTGCTCTTTTTTTAATAGCTGCCATTCTAATGGGTGTAAGATGGTATCTCATTTTAGTTTTGATTTGCATTTCCCTAATAGCTAGCGATGTTGAGCATTTTTTCATGTGCTTTTGAAACATTTGTATTTCTTCTTTGGAGAAGTGTCTTTTCAGGTCACTTGCCCATTTTTTAAATGGGTTGCTTGTCTTTTTATTTTCGAGTTGTAGGATTTCTTTATATATGCAGGATATTAGGCTCCTATCAGATACATGGTTGCCAAATATTTTCTCCCATTGGGTAGGCTGCCTTTTTACTTTCTTGAAAACCTCCTTTGAGGAAGAAAAGTTTTTAATTTTGAGGAGATCCCATTTATCTATTTTTTCTTTCACTGTTCATGCTTTGGGTATGAAGTTCATGAAACCATTTCCTATTACAATGTCCTGTCGATGCTTCCCTATATGATCTCCCAAGGTGTTTATCATCTTGGCTCTTATATTTAGATCTTTGATCCATCTTGAGTTGATTTTGGTGAAAGGTGTGAAAAAGTGTTCCTCTCATTCTTTTGGATGTGGATATCAAGTTTTCCAAGCAATATTTGTTGAAGAGGCCATTGTGTCCCAGTTGAGTGGGCTTGGTGGCCTTGTCAAACATCAGATGACTGTATATGCAAGGGTCTATATCAGAACTCTGAATTTGGTTCCATTGGTCAGTGAGTTTAACTTTCTGCCAATACCATGCAGTTTTGACCACTGTAGCTTTGTAGTATGATTTAAAGTCAGGTAGTGTGATTCCTCCAATTACATTTATCTTTTTCAGTATGTCTTTAGCTATTCAGGGCCTCATCCTTTTCTAAATAAATTTTGTAGTTAGTTTTTCCAATTCAGTAAAAAATGCTTGTATTGATTTTTATCAGGATTGCATTAAATTTGTAGATTAGTTTGGGTAGGACAGGCCATCTTAATGATGTTTAGTTTTCCTATCCATGAACTGGGAATATTCTTCCATTTATTTAAGTCTTCTTTGGTTTCCTGTTACAATCTTGTGTGGTTTTCTTTGTATAAGTGATTTACATCTTTAGTTAAAATTATTCCTAGGTATTTGATTCTTTTAGTTACTATCAAAAAATGGTATTTTCTCTTGATTTCCTCCTCATATTGCTCGTTATTGGTGTACAGAAATGCTACCGATTTTTTGAGCATTGATCTTATAGCCTGCGACTTTACTGGACTCATTTATATGTTCTAGAAGGTTTGTTTCAGATTTCTTAGTGCTTTCTATGTAAAAGACCATGTCATCTGCAAACAGTGAAATTTTTACTTCTTTCTTTCCAATTTGGATGCCTTTTACATCTTTTTCTTGCCTCAGTGCTTGAGCAAGTACTTCTAAGACAATGTTAAATAGGAGCAATGATGGTGGGCATCATTGTCTTGTTTCCTGATCTTAGAGGAAAAGCTTTTAGGATTTCACCATTGTATATGATGTTAGCTGTAGGTTTTCCTACATACCCTTTATCATGTTCAAAAAGTTTCATTCTATTCCTATATTTTGCAGTGTTTTTATCAAGAAACTGTTGTATTTTGTCAAATGCCTTATCTGCATCTATAGAGATGATCATGTGATTTTTTTTTCATTCTGTTTACGAGGTGTACTACATTGATTTTCTTACGTTGAACCATCCTTTCATACCCAGGAAGAAACCCACTTGGTCATGATATGTAATGTGTTTGATGTGTTGTTGAATATGATTAGCAATTATTTTCTTGAGGATTTTAGCATCTAGATTCATTAGAGAGATGGGTCTGTAATTTCCCTTTCTTGTGGCATCTTTGCGTGGCTTTGGTATTAGGGTAGTGTTGGCATCATAGAATGAGTTAGGCAATGTTCTCTCGAGTTCTAATTTTTGGAAGAGTTTAAGTGGAATTGGTGTTAGTTCCTTGCAGAATATTTGATAGAATTCGCCTATGAAACTGGTCCTGTGCTCTTCTTAGTTGCGAGGTTTCTGATGTCAGATTCTACCTCTTTACTTGTATATGCTCTGTTGAGTTCATCAATTTCTTCTTTCATGAATGTAAACTGTTTGTGAGTTTCAAGGAATTTTTCCATTTCCCCTAAATTATCCTTCTTTTTTTGGCATATAATTTTTCAAATTATCCTCTTATGGTACTCTTTATTTCTGTGGGTCAGTGGTGGTATCCCCTTCCTCATTTCTTATTTTGTTTATTTGCTTCTTCTCTCATTTTTTCTTTGTTAGCCTAGCTAAGGGTTTATCAACTTTACTGATCTTCTCAAAGAACCAGATTTTCGTTTTGTTTATTTTTTCTAGTGATTTCTTATTGTCTATTTCATTTAGTTCTGCTCTAATCTTTGTTATTTCTTTCTTTCTACTTCCTTTGAGATTAGCTTATTTTTCTTTTTCTAATTCTTCCAGGTGTGCAGTGAGGTCTCCAATTTTAGCTCTTTCTACTTTTTTGATATATGCATTTATGGCCCTGAATTTCCCTCTCATTATAGATTTTGCTACATCCCATTGATTTTGTTATGCTGTGTTGTCATTTTCATTTGTTTCAAGGTAGTTACTGATTTCTTTTGCAATTTCATCCTTGACACACTGTTTGTCTACTAGTGTGTTGTTTCACTTCCATATCTTTGTGCCTAATCTGGTTCTCTGTCCCTTACTGATTTCCAGCTTCATTCCATTGTGGTCAGAGAAATTATTTTGTATAATCTAAATCTTTCTGAATTTATTGAGTATTTTTGTGGCCTAGTATGTTGTCTATTTTGGAGTGTGATCCATGTGTCCTCAAGAAGAATGTATACCCCATTGTATTTATGTGTAGTGTTCTGTATATATCTATTAGATCCAGATTCTCTAATGTATTATTCTTTGTTTCTTTAATGTTTCTCTGTTGAAATGTTCTGTCTAATGGTGATAAATCTGTATGAACATCACCCACTATCATTTTAGAGGCATTTATTTCTCGACTTTCTTTTTCCAGTGTTTGCCTCAGGTATTTTGAGGTGCCCCAGTTAGGTGCATAAATGTTTATGATTTTTCTTTCTTCTTGAAAGATTACCACTCTTACTAATATATAGTGTCTGTCTTTGTCTCTTACAATAGTTTGCATTTAAAATCTATTTTATCTCATATTTGTATAGCTACTCCTGCCCTGATTTTGGTTATTGTGTGCTTGTAAGATTGTTTTCCAGCCATTCACTTTCAGCCTCCTTGAATCCCTGGGTATAAGATGAGTTTCTTGTACAGAACATATAAAAGAGTCATATTTCTTTATCCATTTTGCAAATCTGTGTCTCTTGACTGGAGAGTTTAATCCATGAACATTCAGAGTTATTACTCTAAAGGAATTACTTACATTAACCATATTTTCTTTCGGTTTATGTATGTCATATGATGTTTTTATTTCTCTTTTTGTCTTTGTAGTTGTTCGTACACTCTCCTCCAACTCAGTCTCTCTTGTTTTTTTTTTTTTTTTCTCCTTTCAACATGCAGAACTCCCTATAATATTTCTTGACGTGCAGGTTTCTTATTGGCATAGTCTCTTAATTTTTGTTAATCTGTGAATGTTTTGAACTCTCCATTTTTTTTTTGAATGCCAGCTTTGCTGGATAGAAAATTATTGGCTGTAAGTTTTTCTCTTAGTACCTTAACTATGTCATACCACTTCCTTCTTGCCTCCATAATTACAGATGGGAACTCAGCACTTAATGCTGTTTAGCTTCCCTTATATATGATGGTTCTCTTTTCTCTTGCTACTTTCAGTGTTTTCTTTTTGTTTTGAACATTGGGCAGTTTGATGAGTATGTCTTGGAGTAGGCCTGTTAGGATTTATACTGTTTGGGGTTCACTGCACTTCTTGGACAGGTACATCCATCTCCCTCAATAGGGTTAAGAAGTTTACATCCATTATTTCCTCTAACACTTCTTCAGTCCCCTTTCCCTTCTCTTCTCCTTCTAAGATGCTTATAATGAATATGTTTCTCCATTTTGTGTTGTCATTCAAATCCCTAAGTCCCCGCTGGATTTATGAAATCTTTTTATCTCTCTGTTCTGGTATCTGTTTTTTTTCACATGTACTGTCTTCTACATCTTTAATTCTTTCCTCTGGCTGTTCAAATCTGCTGTTATGTGCTTCCATTGCTTCTTTCATTTCTTGGATTGTGCCATTCATCTCTGTCCTGGTTTTTAGTTTGTTCATTGTAATGGGCCATGTCTTCCTCTTTCTTAGTATGGTTTGTAATTTTTTGTTGCTGTCTGGGCATCTTTTTATCTTGCTGGGTTTATTTAGTTGATTTGCTTCTCTCTTTACTCTAGGGCTATATTTAATTGCTGTTTTTTGTGTGTGTGTTGTTTTCCCTTTGACACTTTGTTATTCTTATTCTATTTCCTTGCTGTTGTTTATATTCACTTGAAGGAAAAGATTAGAGATGGAGAAAGTGAAAAAGGTAAACGTAAATAAAATAAAGTAATAATAAGAGTAATCATTAGACGTGGAATCATAAGACCTTTGAAAATGAGTATTTAACTCACATAAGCAGTGTAGAGTAATTGGAATGAAAAAGTGAAGTACCAAAAATTTAATGGGAAACTGAATATAGAAAGATATATATAATGAATTAAAAGGCCAGAATGATGAGGAAAGAGGGAAAGGGAAAAGAAAATACAAAAAGAAAAAAGTTAATATAAGAAAGAAAGCAGGATAGATGAGATAGAAATAAAAACCACAAAAATTGAGGACTAAAGAGATGTGGAATGTAAAAACAACACAGAAAGTGAAGATAGAAAGATGAAGGAAGCAAAAGATACAGCATTGTTAGAAAAATTTGGCATACACAGAAAAGTGGAAATCAATGAAGAGGAAACACAGCAACCAAGAATCAAACTAGCAGCACCTTGAGGGATTTAACTTTTTGTACATCTCCCAGATTGATGCCCTGAAGCCTCCTACTCTGTGCATTCCCAAAACAGCTCAGTCAGGTAGGATCTCGCCCCCACTCAGCCATTTTTCTTGTGAGAGAGATCCATATTCATTTGAAATAAAAAAATTTAGGACCAGAGAAAAGGAAAGAGATAGGAAGACAAAATGGAAAAAAAAATAGTGATGATAGTAAAAGGTAGGAGAGCAACTCTACAAGACAGGACATTAAAAAATTAACACAAGTAAGAAGCTCAGAAAAATAAAATTAGGAAAGTGGAATAGAAACAATGAAACAAGGAACAGAATAGTGAAAAAATATATAGAATGGATTAAAGGCTGGAATGGGGAGAAGAGGGGAAAAGAAAAGAGAGAAATGATAAAGTAAAAAAGACAAAGCAAACAGTTTAGAAAAAAGGAGAGAGGGAGATATACAAAACAGAAAATTTGGAAACCAAATAAAAGAGGTGGAATGAAAAAACAGAAAACAAAATATATAAAGATGAGTCTGTGAAAAGGAATAGCATAGGTAGAATAGATCAGTAACCCAAGGAAAAAAAGAAAAAAGCAGGAAACAAAGGAAGGGGATACAAAACAAGGAAGAAACAAGAGAGCAGTGACTCATTTCTTAAAGGAGGATCTGACAATACACTCTTGTTTGGAGCAGGGGGATAGAGTCTCGACCTCGTCTGTCCACCCTATGTGTTCCCCTTCCAGCCACTAAGGTAGGCAACCTATGATTATTCCTGGCTTCTCTATTTGTCCATTACTCTCCTAGATGACTCAGAGCACCTTCCCAAGGAGGCAGACATCTATTTTGCTCTCAGCTAGATACAATTCACCAGCAGTTTTACCTTCACTTAATATCTCAGGGTTGGGGGAGTGGAGTCCCTCCTAGCAGGATGGAGGTTAAATATCTCAGAATTACTTGTTTTGGCTTTTTCGTGTCTCTGACCCTCACTCTTCTGGGAGTTGGTAAGCAGTGTCCTGGTTTGCTGTGACCGAAAGCAGGTCCCCACAGCAGGCTATGGCCCCCTCTTTGTTGCTTTAGTGAGAGCTAAGCCTTATCACTCTAATCTGTCAGCCATGTACCCACCTTACAGGTTTTGACAAAATTTGAAATGGCTTGTATTGCAAGCTCATGAAGAACAAATCCAATATCTTATGTTCCATCTATTCTATTCTTCCCTCCATCTCTCCTTGGAACCTATGGTAACCACTAAGTTTTGATTTTTGAAGAATACATTTCTTATACCATGCAATAAAATTGAGGGCTTGATATATTCATCTGTTTTCTTTTATTAGGCACTGCCTATGTTCTTGAGAGATTCTTGTCTCTCTATTTGAGAGCATAGAAAGACTACTCAGGGTGGGAGTTTAATATTTTCTTATTTATTTTTTAGGTCTCAACTCAATGAGATAACACACTATTAAACAATGAACACTTTCATATTCCACAGAAGCATGTCCCAGGTGCACTCTATCCTGCATATACCCACCTCTGATGCCCAGCACCAGTAACCCTCCATTGCCATATTTGCCAGAGGAACATTCCTACCATTGTGTTTTAACCACAGAGCTACAAATCCCCAGAGTTCATGTGTTCCTTCCTCCATGCCTCCCCCCAGTTCCATGGATAGTCCAACTGAACCCCCACCCTATTCCCCCTCCCATTAAAGCCATGGAACCATATCACATCACTGCACCAATATCATCCCCATCCACTTCCCAACCACCCCTTTTCACCTTATCATCAATTTTTCCCATAATGAGAATCAGCTCACCACACTCTACTCAAGTGCTTCTTACTTTTTGTTCCACACGCCCATTTGCCAGTTGGGTTAAAATCATGGGTCCCTTCTCAGAATGTCATGGCAGGTAGTTTTATGACCCTAAACACTGGCATGTTTTTAAATTAAATTTTAGGATTATTCAAAAATTAATATAAACTCACAGATATCCTGAAATTGACCCACAGACTCCTTGGTTTTCTTTGGAACCCTGGTTAAGAACCCCTGCTCTACTCCATTTCTGTCTCCTGATAACCTATCTTCCAGACTCTAGCTCTCTGAGTCTGCTTAATTTGCTTAAGTCATATGAGTGAGGTCATGTAATATTTGTCCTTCAGAAACTGGCTTAAATCATGCAACATAAGGTCATCAAGATTCATCCATGTTGTCCCATGTGTTAATAGTGCACTCCTTCTTACAGCTGAGTAACATTCCATTGTATGTATATACCACAAATTGCTTATCCATCTGTCTGTTGATGGACACTTAGGGTGCTTCCAACTCTTGGCAATAGTGAATAATGCAATATGAACATTAGTGTGCTTATATCTCTTCATGTCCTAGCTTTTGATTCTTCTGGGTATATATCCAGAAGTGAGATTTCTGAATCATATGGCAGTTCAATAGTTAGCTTCCTGAGTTACTGCCAAACTGTCCTCCACAATAGCGGTGCCATTCTACATTCCCACCAGCAGGGGATAAAGGCTCCATTCCTCTACATCCTCTTCAACACTTGTAATCCTCTTTTTTTAATAGTCCCAAATCTTACTGGTGTAAGGTGATATCTCATTATAGTTTTGATTCACATTTCCCTAAAAGCTAGTGATGTTGAGCATGTTTTATGTGCTTTTTAGCCATTTGTATTTCTTCTTTGGAGAAGTGTTTATTCAAATCACTTGCCCATTTTTAAAATGGGCTGTTTGACCTTTTATTTTTGAGGTGTAGGGATTCTTTATATAGGCTGGATAACAGACCCCTATTAGATATATGGTTACCAAATATTTTCTCCCATTGGGTAGGCTACCTTTTCACTTCCTTGACAAACTGCTTTGAGGTGCAAAAGTTTTTAATTTTGAGGAGGTCCTATTTATCTATTTTTTCTTTCATTGCTTGTGCATTAGGTGTAAAGTTCATGAAACCATTTCCTATTACAAAGTGGTGTAAATGCTTCCTTACATTATCTTACAAAATCTTGATTGTCTTGGCTCTTATATTTAGATCTTTGATCCATCATGAGTTGATTTCTATAAGGTATGAGAGATGTCCTATTTTATTCTTTTAGATATGGATATCCAGTTCTCAAGGCACCATTTGTTAAAGAGACTGTTTTCTCCCAGTTGAATGGTTTTGGTGGCCTTGTTGAATACCAGTTTACTGTATATGCAAGGGTCTATATCAGAACTCTGTATTCGGCTCCATTGGTGAGTATATCCATCCCTGGACCAATAACATGCAGTTTTAACCACTGTAGCTTTGTAGTATGTATTTAAGTCAGGTTGAGTGATTCCTATGATTTCATTTTTCTTTTCCAATATGTATTTGGCAATTCAGGGCCTCTTGCCCTTCCAAATAAATTTCATAGTTAGCTTTTTCAATTCAGTAAAAAATGCTATGGTAATTTTTATTGGGATTGTGTTAAATCTGTAAATCAGTTTGGGTAGGATAAACATCTTAATGATGTTTTGTATTCCTATCCATGATCACGGAATATTCTTCCATTTATTTATATCTTCTTTGATTTCCTTTAACTGTGTTGTGTGGTTTTCTGCATATAAGAAGTTTATATCTTTAGTTAAATTTATTCCTAGGTATTCGATTCTTTCAGTTGCTATTGTAAATGGGATTTTGTTCTTGATTTCCTCCTCAGATTGCTCATTATTGATGTACAGAAATGCTACTGCTTTTTCTGCATTGATCTTATAATCTGACAATTTCCCAAACTCATTTATAAGCTGTAGAAGCATTGTTGAAGATTTCTCAGGGATTTCTATGTTTAGGATCATGTCATGTGCAAATAGTGAAATTTCTATTTCTTCCTCTCCAATTTGAATGTCTTTTATATCTTTTTCTTGTCTAAGGGCTCGAGCAAGTACTTCTAACACAATGTTAAATAAGAGCATTGAAAGTGGGCATCTTTGTCTTGGTCCAGATCTTAGAGAGAAAGATTTTAGGATTTCACCATTGTATATGATGTTAGCTGTGGGTTTTTCATATATACCCTTTGTCATATGGCAGAAGATATATTCTATTCCTATCTGTTGAAGTGTTTTTTATTTTATTTTATCAGGAATGGGTGCTGTATTTTGTTGAATGCTTTTTCTGCATCTATAGAGATGATCATGTGAATTTTTTTTCTTTTGATCTGTTTATTTGGTGTATTACATTGATTGATTTTCTTACGTTGGACCATCCTTGCAAATAATGAATGAAACCTACTTGGTCATGGTGTGTACTTCATTTGCTGGGTTGTTGAACAAAATTAATAAGTATTTTCTTGGGGATTTTAGCATCTAGGTTCATTACAGAGATTAGTCTATAGTTTTCCTTTCTCATGGCATCTTTGTTTGGCTTTGGTATTAGGGTGATGGTGGAATCTGAGAATGAGTTAGGCAATACTCCTTCCACTTCTATTTTTTGGAAGACTTTAAGCAGGATTGGTGTTAGTTCTTTACTTTTGGTTTGCTAGAATTCACCTGTGAAGCCATCTGATCCTGGGCTCTTCATAGTTGGGAGGTCTATGATGCCTAATTCTATCTTGTTACTTGTGATTGGTCTGTTGAGTTCAATAATTTCATCTTTTGCCAATTTAGGCTTCTTGGGTGTTTCTAGAAATTTGTCCATTTCCTCTAAATTATCCATCTTGTTGGCATACTATTTTTCAAAGTATCCTCTTATAATATAGTTTATTTCTGTTGGGTCAATGGTGATATTCCCTTCTTTGTTTCTTATTTTATGTATTTGCATCGTCTCTCTTTTTTCTTTGTTAGTTTAGCTAAGGGTTTGTCAATTTTATTAATCTTCTCAAAAAAGAAGCTTTTGGTTTTCTTTATTTTTTTCTAGTGTTTTCTTATTTTCATTCTCATTTAGCTCTGCTCTAATCTTTGTAATTTCCTACTTTCTATGTACTTTTGGGGTTAGTTAGTTGTTCTTTTTCTAATTCCTCCAGTTTTGCAGTTAGGTCTTTGATTTTAGTTCTTTCTTCTTTTTTAACATAGGCAATTGTGGATGAATTTCCCTCTCAGCACTGCTTTTGTTGCATCCCATAAGCTTTGAATTGTTGTGTTATCATTTTTGTTTCTTTCAGGGTAGTTATTCATTTATTTTGCAATTTCCTCCTTGACCCACAGATTGTCTAAAAGTGTGTTGTTTAACTTCCATATCTTTGTGCCTAATCTTCTTCTCTGACCCTTACTGATTCCCATCTTCATTCCATTGTGTTCAGAGAAATTACTTTGTATAATTTCAAACTTTCTGAATTTATTGAGAGCTATTATGTGGCCTAGCATGTGGTGTATCCTGGAAAATGTGCACTCAAGAAGAATATGTACCCTGCTGTATTTGGGTGTAATGTTCTCTATATGTCTCTTAGGTCCAGATCCTTTAAGTTATTATTCAATGTCTCCATTTTTTTACTGATCCTCTGCCAAGATATTCTGTCTAATGGTGATAATGGTGTATTAAAGTCCCCCACTATAGTTGTCGCGGACTCTCTTTCTCCAATTAGTTTTTCCAATGTTTCCCTCATGTATTTTGAGACAACTTTATTAGCTGCCTAAATGTTTATGATTGTCCTTTCTCTGTCTTTTACAATAGTTTTGCATTTAAAGTCTTTTTTCCCCAATATTAGTATACCTACTCCTGCCCTTTTCTGATTATTGTTTGCATTTAGAATTGTTTTCCAACCATTCACTTTAAGCCTCACTGCATCCCTGGGTCTAAGATGAGTTTCTGTAAACAGCATATAGATGGGTCATATTTCCTTATCTATTCTGCCAATCTGTGTCTCTTGATTGGAGATTTTATTCCTATAACATTCAATGTTATACTCTCTAGGAATTACTTACATTAGCCACTTTTTCTTTAGGTTTATATATGCTGTATATTATTTTTATTTCTCTTTTTATCTTTTTAGTTATTCTTACACTCTCCTCTAACTCTCTCTCCCTTTTTCCTTTCAACCTACAGAAGTCCCTTTAGTATTTCTTCAAGTGCATGTTTCTTGTTGACAAACTCTCTTAATTTCTGTTTATCTGTGAATATTTTGAACTCTACCTCATTTTTTAATGCCATCTGTGCTGGGTAGAGAATTTTTTCCTGGAAGTTTTTTCTTTCAGCACCTTACCTATATCATAACACTGCCTTCTTGCCTCCATGGTTTCAGATGAGAAATCAGCACTTAATCTTATCGAGCTTCCCTTGCACATGATGGTTCTATTTTCTCTTGTTGCTTTCAATAGTCTCTCTTTGTCTTAAGCATTGGACAATTAGACATGTATATGTCATGAGGTAGGCCTGTTAGGATTTAAACTGTTTGGGGTGTGCTTCAGTTCCCGGACATGTGCATCCATGTCCTTAAATTGAATTGGAAAGTTTTCAGCCAATATTTCCTTCTCTTTTCCATTTCCCTTCTCTTCTCCTTGTGGGATGCCTATCATGCATATGTTTGTGTGTTTTTGTGTTGTCATTGAAATCCCTAACTTCCTGCTGGATTTTTTCCATCTTTTTATCTATCTGTTCTACTATCTGTCTAATTTCAGATGTACTGTCTTCCACATTGCTGATTCTTTTCCTTGTCTTTTTATATCTGTTGTTATGTGCTTCCAGTGTATTTTTTATTTCTTTCATTGTGCCATTCATCATCAACCGATCCACTATCTTGTTTTGTATGTTGGTATGTTCTACTAGTGTTTTCTTAATATCCTTTATCTCTTCCTTCATTTCATTAAATTTCTTTGATTAGTTTTTCCACAGTCTGAATCTCCTCTTTTTTTTAGTTTGCTCATTAGACTGAGGCTTGTCTTCTTGTTTTTTAGTATAGCTTATAATTTTTGTTGTTGTCTAGGCATCTGTTTATCTTGATGGGCTTATTTGTTTCATTAGCTTCTCTCTCTACCATAGGGTTTTATTTTGTTGTTTCTTTCTGTGTGGTAAGGTTAATTTTTGATCTTTGTTTCCTCTTATTCCTTATCCTTGCACTTGTCTGTCTTCCTTTGGGAAAAAAAAAATTAGTACCAGAGAAAAGAAAAGAGATAAGAAAAGAAAGAGAATAATAGTAATAATAATACATAAAAGGAAGAAGAAAAACTATGTAAGAGCCAAAAAACTAAGTATTTTGAGTAAAAAATCATAAAAAAATACTAAAGGAGTATTAAAAGAGGTGGAATAGAAAAAAATAAAATAAGAAACAAAACAGAGAGAAAAAATAGAATGAATTAAAAGACCAGAAAGATGAGAAGGGGATAGAAGGAAAAAAAAGAAGAGAGAGAGAAAAGAAAAAAATGAAGACCAAACAAGAAGTGGTGGAAGGGAAGAAAAGCAATGGAAGTCAAAAGACAGGAAAATGAAGTAATGAAGAGAAATAAAGTAGGTTGAAAAAATAAGTAGAAGAAAAAAAGTAGCAAAGAAAAGGTAAACAACAAGCAAGAATTAAAACAGCAGCAAAGAAGAAATCCAGAAAAGAATAGCATTCCCTCTTAGGTCTCTAGAGACCTTCTCAGGCTGCCGGTGCTCAACAATTAATCACCCTGCAACCTGCCCTCTGCAATTGATGTATCCAGTTTTAGAAGATAAAGGAAAAAGAAATTTAAAAATCCAAAAAACTGTAAAACAAAACAATGGAAACTCAGTCTCTAATTTCCCTATCATAAGATGTTAGCTGTATGCCTTAACTCTCCCTGGATCCCTTCTCTTAGGAAGCATAAAGGACTCGAACAGGCAACCTTCTACATGCAAGGCAGATATTTTCCCACCACACTACAGAAGCTCTAAAGACTAAATAGGCTTTTGAATGCTTATTTGCTTCTTCTTGCCCCCATTTCCCTTAGACAAGTTGGACTTTTAAAGAGTTCAATGGCAGGGCTAGTTAGTTGCCCATCTCCTCTGCTTCCCTTTCCAAGTTCCTCTCTCCCAACAAGGATAGGTGTGACTGCCTGCCTGCACAGATTACCCTCTCCACTCTCCCTGGAGCCACGTCAGTCCTGGCTGGTATCTCCCTGAGATTCAAACTGAGATCAAGTATCCAAACACATGAAAAGGAAACCACTCTTCACCCTTTGCCAGACATCTCTTCCTCTCAGGGAATGCTCCCTCCCACTCATCTGGCTGGTGAGATCTAGGGTGTCTATGAAGGCTCTTTGCCTTTTCTCATAATTTTCCCTTGGGCTCTTTGTCTCTGTCCAGCTCCCTCCAGATCGATGCCCTGAAGCCTCTAGATCTGTGGGTTTCCAAAACAGCTCATTTGGATAAGATTTTGCCTCTTCTCAGCCATTTTTTGTGAGAAAGCTGTGCAGTGCCTGCCTACAATGACCCCATTTTTCCAGAAACCCTGGGTACACTCTTTTCATTCACTCTTGTAAAGATCCATGGTCACATTTCATTTGTTCCTTTAGAGGGCCACATATCCTTTCTGTAAGTCCAGCACCTGTGGATTATAAGGTAAATATAAATTCCAAATAGTACCTTGGTCCATAGACCAAGACTGTGTGAGGTGATCAATGACTGGAGTTCCCTGGTCTCTATCAATTTGGCACCTTGTGCAGTGAATTCTGGTTTACTGATTGGATTTTCCTCCTGGGAAAGCCAGGAGTAGTCCTGTGGCTGTGTCTGCAGCAGCAAAAGCATACTTTGCCCCTTCCAAGGGTAGGAGGGGACTGATGTAATCCACTTGCCCCCATGTTAGTGGGACTAGTGCATAGCCAATATGTTCCCTCTGCTGAGGTAATTGCCTCGGTCATCAGAGTGAGTATTATGAACTCTCATGGGTGATGCCCACAAGTTGTTGATGGGTGACTGACAGCTGAAACTGCTGGGGTAAGCACCACAAGATCTGGTATCCATGATGTCCACCTTTCCAGTGGAGCCACTCTTCCATTTCTTGGGTCTCCATAATACAGCCTCAGACCTTTGCCAGTGCACCTGCCTCAAAATTCCTGAGAACAGTGATAAGACAGTGGAAGGGATGTGATAGACAGTTACCCCACAGAGGGCAGCCTACAACAGTCCATTGTTCCTGTAGCCACATCACCATCCAGGTAGTGAGGCCTCTGTATACTACCCAACTATCAATACAGATTGTTAATATGTAGCCTAGCTCATGTACTATAACATGGCTCTTAACTCAGCTTACTGACTGCTCTGCATGGTGTCTGTTTCTCATGAGATAGTGTCATTGCTAGGCCACACAGACACAGCCAACCAAACAGGAGGCTGTCCACTAGCCAAAATATCCATATACCATGCATTTTCTGGAATAGTTCCTGTGTCCTTTCTAATGGACACTTTAATGTCCACTTTGGGGACAGAAATTTAAGCAGAGGGGTCTTCCACATAAGACATTGGGCCTAAGATCTCTTGCATTTCATTACATAATGGGCTAGAAATGAAGACACTGTGCTGTAACAGATAAGCTTTCTCCTTTTTTAAGGTACTTAATTGTGAACTACCAGAGCAAGGCTTGTTCCCAGTGTCTGCAATCCACCCCTGGATAAGGATGGCAGTTTTCAGAATGCATAGGCTTTTTTGGGTTAAACCCTCCCCCTGCAACAAGGAATGGTATGCTGCACATAGTTGCTTCCCTAAGGGGCTACATCACACTTTAGACCTTTCCATAACTGTGACCAAAACCCAAGGGGTACCCATTTAGAATGTTGCCTTTGCCATAAACTTACCCAAAGAAAATATGAGGGCTAGCTACACCCAATTCATAGGGAAAGTCAGGGTCCACCCCCATTAGTGCCTGAGCCTATGCTATTACCCTTTTTGCTTCTTCAAAAGAAGCCTGCTGGGAGTCCTCCCATTCCCATGTATGACCTTTCCTTGATGAGCATATACACTGATTTTATATTTCAGCTAGGTGAGGAATGAACAGTCTCCAGTATCCCAGCAAACCCAGAAAAGCCATTAATTGTTTTGGAGTTTGTGGTGTGGGAAAACATGGTACCTTATTGGTTACAGCAGAGGGTATAGTTTTTGTCTTACCTGACTAAACATACCATGAACTTGACAGAGCAGCCAGGGCCTTGCAGCTTGTCACCACTGAGTACCCATCCCAGCTCTGAAGATGAGATAATGTTGTTTCTGATACATCTTTTAATTTTGAAAAATAATTACTGGTTAAAATAATATCAATATAATGAAATAAAGTTACAGCCTTAGGTTTCTTCCACATAACCAGGTCCTTTGCCATGAGTTCCTGACAAATGGTTGGGCTACGCATAAAGCCTTGAGGAAGCACTGTAAAAGTCCATGGCTCACCATCCCATGTGAAGGCAAATGCAGGCTGGCTTGACCTGTCTAAGGAGATACTAAAGAAAGGATTAACAAAATCCAAAACAAAATGATAGTGACATAACAGTATTAATTTCCTGTATCAAACCAGCAATGTGTGTGACTTGTCTATACAATGGTGGTGCTACTTTATTTAATTCAGTGTAATCTACTGTCATGTGCCATGTTCCATCAGACTTTCACATAGGCCATGCAGGACTATTAAAAGTTCTGTGGATAGTTACTATTATTCCCTCCTTTTCTAATTCAATCATTGTAGCCATAATTTCCTGGTTCCCTCCTGGGAATTGGTACTGTTTAGTTGCTTCAATCCTTTGAGGTGAAAGCACAATCACCAGGGACCACTTAGCTTTCCCTGTTAGCACCACCCTTATTACTCTGCATTGAAGGTGGAATTTCCCTACAGTAGTTTATAATGTGATATTTTGGGGGATGTCAATTTCTAAAATAAATTCAGATATAGGGGTAATATACACCACTTGTTTGGGGGGAGGTAAATGACCAATTTGCAAAAGTAAATTTTGTTTTTCAGCATAAACAGTTTTTCCTCCATAGCATGCTATGGGCAGTACTGGCCCATGGAATCATGCTACTTTGCATAAATTAAAGTACATTCAGTTCCTGTGTCTACTAAGTCTAGTACCATTTGTTGATTGGTAGAGGACCAATAAATGGTTAATTTTACTTGTGGCCTCTGACCCCTGATTCCCTGGATATTGTTCTCACCCAGGGATCATTACCCCTCCCCTAGGGTATGGGGAAGGATGCCAAACTTCTATCAGGGGAGCAGAAGGTTCTTAAGTTTGAATTGGCGGCTCTTTATTTATTTTCCTTGCCCCCAGCACCTTGAGAAGGCAGTTTTGTAAATCTTTGGTCCTTAGGAAGCTTGCTCTAAAGCTTCACTAGAACAGCATTAGGCTGTTGGTCTATTTTTTCTAGCTCAGTGCCCTTGGCAATAATGTCTTACCACATTTGCTTTGTGACACATGATTAAGGGCATCATGCCCTGAGGACAACTTTCCTGCCTCTCAGACTCCAGCCCTTTTTTGCAGCCTATCTAATTCCCCTAAATATGCTATAGCCTGTGCAACTTGCAACACAAGTTGCCCCACCAGGGGCCTTAGGATTGATTCGGGGCAGTGTGTAACACGGTAGCTTTCTTTCCTGCTATAAAAGCTTCAACATCAGGCCCTACAAATTTGGTAGCACAAATGGCTTGTTTCATCCCTAACCCCCCAAAAAACATGCTGTAACTCTTCCATAGATTGCCAGTAGTAGTGGCATGGGGTATATCTCCCTCATTGAGACAGGTAACTTTTCATCCAGCAAATAACTATACTAACAATGACACTGTTCTTGCTTCTCCAGAGGTGGTATATAAATGTTGGCATAGAGAAAGGTGGGTAGGGATAGATGCTAATTTACCTATTTCCACTCCAGATAATACAACTGCCTCTGTCCCAAGGTCCCATAACCTTAGAAACCAGTTAGGCAGGGACTCTAGATTTCTACCTGTACCTTTGCCATAAATCACTTGACTCAGCAGCAGTATAGTCCCTCATGGTTATATGTAATTTCTGCTTGAGATATTGGAGATGTTGGACCCTAGGGCATGGATCTTGTGAGGACTTCCATTTTTGTTGTATTATGGGTTTCATCCATGAAAGTTGCTCCTCCTCTTCTACCTCCCACTCTTCCTCTTTCTTCTCCTCTGAGGAGGAGTCCATAGGGAACCATGTTTTAGGGCCCCACCCTGGAGTGGTTAATAATCTTTGGACCTGGACTCACAGCAGCCTATGACCCCTAGCCTGGCATATCTACAAGCCAGAGTTGTTAGTTGTTATCAACTTGCCACAGGAAATCAGTTAAAGAATCTTTTATTTATGCCTGTGCCAGGCACACATCTCTCTCTTTTTTTTTTAAAGATTTATTTATTTATTTACTTATCCCCCCCTTGCTGCTTGTGTTTTACTGTGTCCATTTGCTGTGTGTTTCTTCCATGTCTGCTTATCTCCCCCTTGCTGTGAGGTCCTGCTGCATCAGCCCACCGCGCCACGCAGCCGGCCTGCCCTCACAAGGAGGCCCCGGGAAGCGAACCCGGAGCCTCCCTTATGGTAAATGGGAGCTCTATCCATTGAGCCACACTCACTTCCACACATCTCTTTTTAGTTTTAATTCTTCTAGGAGGTGTATGGAGGCTGTTGCCACTTGCTCTCCCTCAGTAACCATCTGCAAGTCTCCTAACAATGGCTATGCTATAGCCACTGCTGTTTGGTGGTCTCCCTTCTTTTTATTTAAGTGCAACTTCTCTACTACCTGCTGTAGCTCAGTCAGTATACCTGCGGGAGTTTTTAGAGCATCCCCATATTCTCTCAGTAGTCTCCACTTGTCCAGGAGGGCATCCACACCTTCCCACATGGATGTTATTGGCCAACCTGGGAATTACCCCATGGATTCTCCCTTCCTGTGTCACTGCCTGTGGTTGTTCGGTCTCCTGGCTGGACCACTATATGTTCTGACTCAGCTCCTGGAGTGTTCAGTTCAGGACAGTCACAGGACCAAAGAACACATTCAGCACTGAATCAGACATGAGCTTTATTGGAACTTACAAACAGAAGAGGGTTTTCTTGTTTGTTTGTTTAAAGATTTATTTATATATTTCACCTCCTCTCATTGTTTGCACTCACTCTCTGCTCTCTTGCATGTTCTTTGTGTGCTCTCTCTGCTCCTCTTCTTTTTAGGAGGCACTGGGAACTGAACCTGAGGCCTCCCATGTGGGAGGGAGGTGCCCAATCACTTCAGCCACAGCTGCTCCCTGCTTATTTCTCTCATTGTGTTTCCTCATTGTGTCACATTGTTGCATCATCTTGTCATGTCATCTTGTTACATCAGCTTGCTGCACCAACCAATTGTGTGAGCATGCTGTCTTGCTCATCTTCTTTAGAAGGCACTGGGAACTAAACCTGGGACCTCCTATGTGGTAGGTGGGCATCCAAATACTTGAGCCACATCTGCTTCCTGAAGAGGATCTTTGAAGGGAGCAGTTCAGAGAATGAAATAGCATCTTCAAATAAGTGGGAAATAAGGACAATATAAAGGGTTTTGAAGTAAAGACATTTCATATAGTAAGAGAGCAGAATTTTTGTTAGGGCCACATTAAACTCAAAAAAGGGTTCTAAATATAGTATCACAGAAAGGGAGTGTATAGTTTTGAGAAAAGTACAATTTACAACACCATTTGCACATTGTATCCATGTGGGGATGTCTGCTATGTTTTAACTTGTGTCCTGGGAAATGCAGGTAGCTACATGCTGTGGGCTGAATTTTGTTTAGGGAAGGGGAGCCAGGGCCTGGAACCCAGTGGACCCTGAACACTATTATTCAATAATGTGCTAGACATTCTAACTAGAGCAATTAGACAAGAAACAGAAATAAAAGTTATCTAAATTGGAAAG
>JAQZBX010003010.1:53229-68006 GCA_029593785.1 Cabassous unicinctus
GGGGGGGGGGGGAACAAGTCGGGACCTACGATAACTATTAGGCAATTTAATCACTTCAGAGAAAGCAACCACTCCAAAAAAAGTATACAGTTTTTAGGATTGACAAGGTGGGGACGGTTTCAAGAGGGAAATTAGGTAAGAACGCAAATAAAACATTTGCATATCGCACTATAAACATAACCCCCCTTCCTTTCACAGGTCGGATACAGTCCTGGGAAGCTCTAATTTGCTGAACACCGAGTGTATCTCACTTCACTCAGTCGCTGGTTTGGGCAAAGGCATTGGCTCTGCGAGGCTCGCAGGCTCGCAAGGCACTAGCGCTGGTGTGAGGGGCTGCTCACAAACCCGTTGTAGCGCGAGCCTGGGGTGGTGTTCTGGGCCAAGGGGCTTGAGGTCACTGCAGAGATCACAACACCAGGTGCGTTCTTCCATAATACCTGGTATTGCCGATTGACGCCTCGGAGTTGCCTGAACTGGGATCAGCCTGGACACCCTGGCTCCCCGGGGTCTGCCCAGCCCTTATAGGAGGAGTCTCTGGGGATTCCACGCAGCTGCTCTCCCTTAGCCCGCTACAGGGGCCAGGAGGGAATCCCCTCCACCCCAGGCACGTGGACTCCCCTCGGTGCCGCCCAGAACTGGAGAGGAGGGAGACCAGTCCCAGGGTTGCGAGTAGAGAACTTGGAAATGCCTGACGGCGAGGTCGGCTGGCCATTGCCTCCATCGCTTCCCCCAGCCTCATGGTCGTGGTTCAGAGGTCGCAGAGGCAGTGGCAGTGGCTTGCAGACCTGTGCCAATCAATGAGCAGGCGTAATTGTAATTTTGATTTGCATTTCCTTATTAGCTAGTGATGTTGACGATTTTGTTTTCATGTGCTTTTTGGCCATTTGTATTTCTTCTTTTGGAAAATGTCTATTGAAGGCTTTTGCCAATTTTAAAATGAGTTGTCTTCTTATCATTGAGATGTAGGATCTCTTTATATATGATGGGTATGACACCCTTATGTGATAAGTGTTTTTCAAATATTTTCTTGCATTGAGTGGGCTGCCACTCAACCTTCTTGACAAAGTCCTTTGAAGTACAAACATATTGAATTTTGAGGAAGTCCCATTTATCTATATTTTATTTCATTGCTTGTGTTTTGGGCATATGATCTAAGAAACCACTTCCTACAAGATCTTGAAGATGCTTTCCTATATTTTCTTCTAGGAGTTTTATGATCCTGGCTTTTATATTTAGGTCTTTGATCCCTTTTGATTTTATTTTCATATAAATAAAATATAAGATAGGGGTCCTCTCTCATTCTTTTGGATATGGATATACAGTTCTCCCACCACCATTTGTTGAAGAGACTGTTCTGTCCCAGCTGGGTGTACTTGATAGCCTTGTCAAAAATCAATTGACCATAGAGGTGAGGGTCTATTTCTGAATTCTCCATTCAAACCGTTGGGGGTGGGGACTCAGGGAGAAACTGCACCACAGAGAAGGGAGGTTGGAGTTTTGAGCTGGAGCCCTGGGAAGTAAACACACAGGAGAAGAACACAGAGGAAGAGAGATGGCTCCTTAGAAAAGGCAGAGGCCCTGGAAAGAGAGATGAGCCATTTATGTGATACTCTATAGTTGGTCTTGTGGAGAGAGCAAAGCAGCTGAAATGGGAGAGATGCAAACCCTGTAAGAGAGGAACCCATGAAGCCTGAACCCTTGCAGACTTTGGCTGCCATCTTGCTCCAACATGTGGCAATAGACTTGGTGAGTGATATAATTTGTGCTTTATGGCCTGATAACTGTAAGCTTCTATCCAAAATAAATACCCTTTATAAAAATAAACTAATTTCTGGTATTTTGCATCAGTACCCTTTTGGCTGACTAAAACAGCATCCTTGTCAAAAAGCAGTTGGCCATAGATATATGACAAACATAGTTGAACTCAGTTCTATTCTATCGATCTAAATGCTGATCTTTATGTTAGTATTGTACTGTTTTGATTACTGTGGCTTTGTAGTACGTTTTGAAATTAGAAATTATGATATCTCCAACTTTGCTTTTCTTTTGTAATAGTGATTTGACTATTCAGGGTTTGTTGCACTATATTCCATATGAAGATAAGGGTCAGATTTTTCATTTCTTCAAGAAACTCTGCATGGATTTTCACAGATATTGCATTAGTTGCTTTGTGTAGTACTGGCATCTTAATATTATATGCTTCTATCAATAAACGAGCAATATCTTGTCATTTTTGGGATCCACTTTAATTTCTTTCAGCAGTGTTTTTTATTTTTCAGTGTACAAATCCTTCACCTCCTTGGTTAAATTGACTCCTAGCTATTTTTTCTTCTATGAGCTATTGTGAAATTTTAAAAAAATTCCTTTATGATCTTTTCATTGCTGGAGTACAAAGCCACACCTGATTTTTGTATATTCTTCTTGTAGCCTGCAAACTTGCTGAATTTGTTAACTAGTTCTAATAGTTTTCTTGTGGATTTTTTAGAATTTTCCATAGGAAGGATTATGTCACCTTTGTGACTGACTCTTCACAGCAGCATTGCTATTTATGAAAATCTGTGGATTGTGGCATCTCTCTAAGCCAAACTAAGCATAGCAATGCATTGCCTTCCTCCCAGTGTGGTGCATTACTCCCAGGGATGAGGCTACCTAGCATGGAGGGATTACTACCAAACATAAACAAGAAATGCAACTGCAAAAGGGCCTTGACCAAAAGGGGGAAGGAGTAAAGACAAATGAGTTTATATGGCTAAGAGACTTCAAAGTGAGTCCAGAGGCCTTTTCAGAGGTTACACTTATGCACACCTCAGCAGGAACTCATTGACTGCCAAAGTAAATATAACCTCAAATAGTGGGGTTCCTGAGGCCCCTGGTGATATCCATACACTAGAGGTAGGGCAGACAGCTCAGGAGATTTGTGCCCTGATTTTTGGAATTTATGCTCCCTAGTGATAGAGTTGGACTCAGATGTCTTTTCCCTACACACAACTCTTCTGCCCATCTATTTGAAGCTATAGGTAATACTAGAGTTGATATGTGTATGTCCAAGAGACTTAAATCTTTGGGATGTCCATGTGCCAGCTGGGTCCTGAATCTCAAAAGATTTGCAACACCTACTCTCCAGTTCATTGGACTCACCCAGGACAGCTAACAAGGAGATAATGATTGACAATGATCATCTCAAGGAAAAGAGAGTCTGCAATTGCAAGCAGACAAGTCCAATCCATCTTCCCCATAGTATCTAAGGCCTCTCTCAATTTGAGGTGGAGTGGGCCTCACAATCACAGAAACCTCAGGATTGGGGAATGGAAAATGGCCTAGAATAGACTTACAGTTCTGTTGTAAAATTGTGGTCATAACAGTGAAAGAAATTTTAACAAGGATGTGGAGGCAGTGACCATTGAGGTTCTGAGGGGAGGGGGAAGGAAAAATAGGTCCAGTTTGGGGGCATTTTTGGGACTTGAGAATTTTCCTGAATGACATTGAAATGACAGATACAGGCCATTGTATATCTTGGAAAAATGTGTGGGAGAGAGTGAAAACTGCAATGTAAACTATACTCCATGCTTAGTGGCAACGTTCCAAGTTGTGTTCATCAATTATGGCAAATGTACCACACTAATGAAGGACGTTGTTGATGTGGGAGGCCTAGGGATCAAGCATATGAGAATCCCCTGTATTATTTTGTGTAACATTTATGTAATCAAAGTTTCTTTAAAAAAACAAAAATAAAAAAGTATATTAAAAAAAAAAAAGAAAACCTGTGGGCCTAATTGCAAATTGTAACACCTACAATTTTTTTTTGTTTTTTTTTAATGTGTTTTTTTAATAATCTATTTTTATTTCTTAAAAGACACTTAGATTACATAAATGTTACACAAAAATTGAAGAGATCCCCGTATGCTCCACCTCCCACACCTCCCACAACCTCCCACATAAACATCCTTCATTAGAATGGCACATCACCTGCAATAGATATACACAACTTGGGGCTTTGCCAGTAAGCATGGACCAAAGTTCACATTGTAGACCACACTCTCTCCCACACAGTTCTGCATGTTATATGATGATATAAAATGGCCTATATCTGTCATTGCAATTTCACTCAGGATAATTCCCAAGTCCTGAAAAAGACTCTGTATTACAACAGCTTTTCCCTCTCCCTGCCCCCAAAGTGTCCAGTGACCACTGGCTCCACATTAATGTTGTAATTACTTCCATGGTGTGAATCACACTATGTCTATAACAGAATACCAGTAAGTCCACTCTAGTCCATAGCTCTTCCTCCAATCCTGAGGGGTCTGAGATGGTGATGTCCACTCTACCTCCAGTGAGAGGGGGCTTATATCCCATAGATAAGATGTATGGGATTATCCTGCCTGCAGCTGCAGACTCTATTACCTGGGATTGCCATTGTCCATCATCATCTCCCCACCAGGTGTCCAGGGTGAGTCCATTGAGCTGTAGAGCAGGAGTTGCAGCTCCACTGAGATTCTGGGCCCAGCTGGCACATGGACAGCCCAAAGACTCCTGTCTCTGGAAGTACATCTACAAACTCTGGCACCACATATAGGTTTGAATAGAAGGGACAGATGGACCATGTGCAGGGAAGACGTATTTGGGTCTAACTCTGTCACTCTTAGGAGCAAGGATTCCAAAGTATGGCCCACTGCTAAGGCACCAAACTCTGGGGTTATCCACCATGATATAGGACCTGGGTGTTCCCAGAGCCCTCAGGAGCTCCTCTGTTTAGGGTGATATACACAGTTGGAAGCCTATGAGGTCCTATTGAGATGTGCATAAGTGTTACCTCTGGGATGACCTCCCAACTCACTTTGAAGTCTCTTAGCCATACAAACTCATTTGTCTTTACCTTTTCCCCATTTTGTTTGAGATCTTTTTCCAGTCATATTGCCCACTGGCACTTGTTAGTAATCCCTCATTGCCAGGAAGGCTCATCCCTGGGAGTCATGTCCCACCCTGGGAGGAAGGTAATGCATTCATATGCTGAGTTTGGCTTAGAGAGAGGCCACCTTTGAGCAACAAGGAGCCTTTCAGGAGGCAAACCTTAGGCACCCCATAACAATAGGCTAAGCTTCAATTTCAAGATCAAAGGCTCGTAAGGCTAGTCATCAATAACAAGAGCCCATCAGTGGATCATCCTCCTTTGCCAGACACAGCTCCTGTACTTGGGGGAGTGTTGCTACTCCCTTGGATAATATGGCAGAGCTCTCCAGGGTGGGAATTCAGTATTCTCTCATTTATTCAGTGGTTCTCCACACACTGTGACCGTGCCCTGTGATCATTTGAGCAAATTTATATACCTTATATGTATGTTCAGGTGAACTTCCTCCCATGCACCCCCCATCACTAACACCCCCCACCAATGATCCTCTCTTGCCTCAGTTGTAACTCTTCTGTGATCCAAAGCTTCTTTAAAGATGAAGAGAATACAATAGCCAAATACAATTAATAGGAAAATGAAATAATAATCATGTTTAAATGTAAAAGATAAAATACATGAAAACTTGAAAAAAACTAAAACTAAAATAAAATTAAAGGATTGTGTTTTTCAAAGAATGAGAAAAAAATTTTTAAATTTTTGTTTTGACCTTTTGCCTTTTATCACTGCAATATCTCGTATCCAGTCTGTACCATCACACCTTCCCTTCTCACTCTCCAGTGTCTCACTATTTTTCATTTAATTTTCAAAGAAGTTTTAGGTCACAACAAAGTCACACAGAGAATACAAGACACTCCCTTATACCCAACCTCCTCCCCCTTTCCTCACCCCATATTAAAACCTTTTTGTATGTGGATGGTAACATTGTTATAACTGATATACAAGCAGTGAAACATAGCTACTAAGTATTGTCTAAAAGACAGGTGTACAAGAAAGAGAAAGTGAAGAGAAAGCTGTGAGCCATCACCCATGTGGATGTAATCTATGGTAAAGTGATAGATTGTAGTTGTGTATTAAAGGGATAGGTCAGGAGGGTAGTGATATCTTGGGTTCAGTGATGCAGGGTTGATAGAGGGGTATATTGGGAAGAGTGGGTTAGAATACCCAGGATATTGAGGATAGAGATGGGAGAGAGACAAGGTGAACACTTCGGATTTGAGGGTATGAGATTGAAATTACAGAGGTGGAATGCTCTTATGGCAATATGACAAGGAATTGTCACTGCTTTAGGGTGTTGGTTGCAGGGCATTTGCGACAAAGCACATCTGGATCAGGCTTCTAGGGAGTGTGTGAGTGTCCATCTTGTCATAATGGATTGTATCAGTGGGTAGAGACCTACACAATGAGGGGGAAGGAGATGGACTCCCATCTTTGGGAGGACCGATTTGCTCAGAAATAGACAGGTGAGTGTCTATTAAGAGCAAGGGCGGTTCCTAATATTGAAGGACAAATCAGTGTGTCAAGACCTCTTGTTGAATATAACTATGAATCTTGTCATCCAATGAATCAAGCCAGGGGGTCATCATTGGCCCTGGGGGGATGGAGAGGGAGGAACAGAATAGATCAAACAGGGGATATCTAGTGGTCAGTGGAAATGTTTTTCATTACCTTACAGTGATGGACACAGGACATGGTAAATATCATCAAAATTCATAAAAGTGTACTATCTAAAATGTAAACCATACTGTAAACCATTGACAATGTTTATCAATGGCTGGTGATGTTGAGTGCAGTTTTGCAGTGTTTGCAAACTAAGTTATATCTGTTGGCTAAAAATTGCTATTTTGCTAAGTCTGTGACATTGCCTAGATCTCTTTCTCAGGAGTTTGGGTGTTTTCCTTTTGTCCTAATTCCCCTTTTGGGGCTCCCTCCTGCCTCTAATTCTTGAATGTCTTCTCCTACAGTGAGGCTCCACCCCTCACATTGCAAACCTTTCCTAGAACTGCACTGACAGTTTGCGTTTTGCTGCCCTCTAGTGGCCAAATATTTTTCTTTATCAATTCCTTAATTCCTGACTTTGAACTCATTACATCAATCTCCTGTGAATTCCAGGGCCTGGAGGCTCAGCTATTTTTTTGTTTTGTTTTTGTTTTTGTTTTTGTTTTTGCTTTGTGTGTGCATGTGATATACTCACTGCATCCTTTCCTTAAGTTTCCCTTTTGTGGTAAATGTCAGAATGAGTTTTTTGGTTTATATGAAAATAGCAACACAGCCCCCACATTATATGAAGACTATCAAGGTTTAAGAATTAAATTTCAGATGATTTTTCATAGTTTTTAACAAATACTTCACAAAAATGTAAGTTGCTTGTGGTGGTGTGATATATGGAAACCTTATATGATTGTATGTGTATATTATAAGTTCACAATGTTTGCTATATACTTATCATTTATGTATGTTCATGTATGAAACATACATTTCAATTAAATTTTTAATTAAAAAATAAATTTCAGTGAAATATATTGAAACCTCCTGTAAATGGAGGACTATTGACTAATGGATAAAAGTCCTTCACATTTCTATGACAGACACTAGGTGTTAGATGGAATTTTTCAACAGTGACAAATTTTGCAAAGAGAAATGGTCCCCAAGCTCTGTCCTCCACAAGGAAGAGACTTATCCCTGAGTCCTTGAGATCCATTCCTCAACAGCTTTCATTTCTTTAGTGAAAATATGTGAAATTTACCAGGATGGGTGGTGTAGGAAAACCTGTGGTCTCCCATTCTGAACCAATTCACTCACTTACCTCATTTGGGAAGGATCCACCAAAGTACCAAGAGCCAGAGTAGAGGATGCTCTATGGTTATTATTGAGCCAGAGCATGTCTGAAAAGGGCACTCTCAAGCCCCCACCCAGGTTTTCATTTATGACCCCCAAGCCTTTCTGCTGGGACATAAGTGAATGTGTCTCAGAATAGACCTGGAGAGAGACAGGCATGAAAGAAAAGAGAAGAGAGAAAAAGAAAAACTTAGAGAGAGGTGGACAGAGAGATATTGGGAGATAAAGAAAGAAGGTGTAAATAATGATCAGATTTAAAACTTGGGATCCACAGAGAGAAACACATAGTGAAGCCAAAAGTGGGAAAGAGAGAGTCCTAGATTTCAAATACACCAGTTTTTCAAGTTTGCTCTTTTAAGGAAATCTTCAGTCTTCATCATGATTTCTAGCCATCGTTTGACCTGTCACTGACCTCTCTGGTCACAGGTTAAGAGCATGCTCTCAGCTTCAATGACTTTCTCTTTTTTCTCAGCCAGTGGGGATCTCTTCTTGGCTTCAGAGTATTTGAATATACACTTTCCTCTGCTCAGAACACTACTCCTCCCTCACCACTGTAATTCCCTCATTTCCTTCAGGTCTGAGCCTTAGTGTCACCTCTTCAGTGGGACATGGATGACTAAGCCCTATTCCTTCATTCAGAATACTTTATCAACAAGCAGTTGAGGACTGACTGTCCATTGTCTGCCTCCTGTATTGATATGATTCCTATCAGGGAAGGCCTGTCTGTCAGATACTTAGTTCTATCCCAAGGACCTAGGCTTGTTCAGACACATAGTAGGTATACTGTTGAGTTATGTGGGTGAATGGAAGGGAGGATTTCAGAAAGACCAATAAATTCAAGAGTTCTTTGTGCACCCACCTAAAGCAGGCTGGATTAGAAAATCAGATGGATCTGGAACCTGGCAGAAAACCCACATGGATACTCTACAAGATGGCTGCTGGAAAAACCTTGTGAGAATCCCCATTCAGAACAGGATTTCCTCTGGAATCAAGGTGAAGCCCTAGATATTCTGAAACAGCCTTATTATTGGGCCCTCTTGTGGGATTGAGGGGTAGGGTAATCAATTAAAACAGCAAACAACTGGGATTCCTCCCCCGACATTAGCAAAGGGACAGAATAATTAATGGTTTTAAAAGCAAGCAGAAAATCCAAATCAGCCGTGTTTTTGTCTTTTCTCCCCCTACCTGTTTCAGCACACAAATAGGCCTGGGGACTTGTAATCTGTAATGGGAACTTGTCTGTAAATCAGCCCTTTTTAGTCCTTTTCAGCCCTTTTCTTCTCTCTTCCTGGGACCTATAATCTGTTATTTTCTCCCATTTCTTTTCTATTCATTCCTTAATAAATTATAGGCCTAAATAAGCTATAGCTTAGCCAGGAACCTAGAGAAAATCTGGCAACACACCCTCTTCCAAGCATTCAACCTCACCCCTGCACAGAGTCTGGCCTTTCAAGTCTGTCTGCAGTACAGAGCTTTCTCCCTAGCTCCAGGCCTGTGGTATTTTAACTGGTATTTTATGATGAATGACAATTTTTACCAATGTTCTATTCATTTCTACATACATTGTAAAAATAATACTAATTATGTTAAAGAAATAGCTGATAGCAGTATGTAAATACCATCAAAATCAATGTTTACTATATTGTTGGTTTTCTTTATTGTATGTAGGAGGCATGTAAGGAGAATTTCATAAAACATGTTTTAATAGTTATCAAAGATGTTTTCTTCACTGCATTTTGTTCACTTCATTTTTCCTTTGTGTCCCTATTAACATTTTTAAAAATATTGAAGTGTATATTTCATACAGTGAAACTCAGATCTTCAATGCACAGCTTGCTAAGTTTTGACTAATGCATGTACACTTGTGCAGATTTATTATTCCATCACTCCAGAAAGTTTTCTTCTGCTCTTTCCAAGTTACACCAGTCCCTCCCCATGCTCCACCCAGATATAATCACTTTTCTGCTTTCTTTAATAAATTTTAGAAATTGATGTCAATTAAATCACTTGATATGTATAAGGATGTTTATTTCACTGAGCATAATTGTAGTGATAATCAATCATTTGCTGTGTCTATACCATGTTTAGCCTATTTCATTCCTGAGTAGTACTCTATCATATGGCTAATTTTTTATTCATACTCCTGGTGATGGATGTTTAATATGTCCCAAGTTTTTGACTATTAAAAATAAAGCTACTATGAACATTCAGTTACAAATCTTTCCGTGGATACACTTACTTTCCTTGAGTAAATACTTTGGAGAGAACTTGCTGAATCACATAGGTATGTGTTTCCAATTTTAAGAAACTCCCCCAAAGATATCAAAGTGGTTGTGCTACTTCAACTTCTATCACCAATGTGTTAGGGTTCTTGCTGCTCCATAGCTCTACCAACATTTGGTAAGGAAAGTTTTGTTTTGCTTAATTGCAGGCATTCTAGTGGATGTATATTGGTATCCACTTAAGTTTTACTTGTGTTTTCCCCAGGAAAACCATTCTGAGTAATTTCACATGACCTTACTCATTATTTTTTATCTTCTTTAATCAAGTATCTTATTCAAGTTTGTGGATAACCTGTTGCTAGGGGCAGTCACATTAAGGGCCAATATGTACCTTGGAGAATTGCTTCCTTTATCATTAGGTGATGTCCTTTTATATCCCTGGTAATTCTCATTGTTTTGATGTCAGCTTTGCCTGAAATTCATACTCCAGGTTTCTTTAGAATAGTTTTGCAGGGTACAGCCTTCTCCTTTCCTTTATTTTCATTTTCTGAGTTTATATTTAAAAGAATTTCTTATAGACAACATATAGTTGTTTTTTTATGCACTCTGATATTATTTGTCTTTGAATGGTGGGTGAGCTCAGTGACATTTAAGCCATTAATGATATAGTTGTGTTAATGTCTACTCTACATTCGACAGTTTTCTATTTGTTGCCATTGTTCTTGATTTCTTTTTCTTCCACTCTTTTTCTACCTCCTCTGATTTCATTGAACATTATATATGATACCATTTTCTCTCCCACTCAGTACATCAAATATACATCAATTTTGTTATGTTAGTGGTTGCCCTAGTGTTTGCAAAATGTGTTTATGTGTATCTAAGTAAATTTTTAAGTATCACTATATCATGTGTTGGGTAAATTAAAACACAATATTGAGGCAAGATGGCTTCGGTTTAAGAGGGCACTCATTGACTAGCTCTCTGAGCACAGCTGATTGGGGAAAGGGGCTTGCCCAGGGGTCTGTGATGTGGGCATACAGAGTGAGAAGATTGGGACATATATCTGCAGGCATCTTGGCAGTGTGGATTGCTCAGTGTAGATTCCTGAGTTTTAACACTGCCCATGGAGGTTAACACAGAAGGCTGAGTCCCACCCTCAGGGAAAAAGGTTGGTTTGACCCGCAACTCGCGCCTGCAAACTGGGAACATAGAAAGAAGCCAGGAAATAAAATAAGAAGAAAAAGTGTCAAAGAGAAATCTTAACACACACACAGAACCACCAACTAAATAAAACTCTAGAGTAGAGACAGAAGATAATCAACCGAAAAAACTCATCAAGATAAAATAATGACTACATGGCAACAAAAAATTACAAACCACACTGAGAAACAGGAAGACATGGACCAGCCCAATGAACAAACTAAAAACCAGGAAGAGATGCAGAACATCAAACAGCTAATCAAAGCTTTCCAAACAAATACCATGGACCAACTTAAAGAAGTGAAGGAAAAGATTAAGGATATTAAAAAGACACTGGGAGAACATACTGAAGAAATGGTAAACATACCTAAAAAGATAATGGATATGATGGTGATCAATGGCAAAATGCAGGAAATCAAAAAGATGCTGGATTCACATAACCAGCAGATTTGAAGAGGCAGAAGAAAGAATTAGTGATGTGGAAAACAATACATCTAAAATCAAACAGATAGTAGAAGAGATAGGCAAAAAGATAGAAAAAATTCAGCAGAGACTCAGGGATTTAACTGACAACACAAAACACAGAAACCTACACATTGTAGGCATCCCAGAAGGAGAAGAGAAGGGAAAGGGAAGGGAACAAAAGAAGTGTTGAAGGAAATAATAGCTGAAAACTTCCCAACCCTATTGAGAGAGAGGATGTGCAGATCTCAGAAGCAGAGTGCACCCCAAACAGTATAAATCCCAAAAGGCCGACTCCAAGACATATACTTTTCAAAATGTCCAATGCTCAAGACAAAGAGAAAATACTCAAGGCAGCAAGAGGAAAGAGAACCATCACATACAAGGGTAACACAATAAGATTAAGTGATGATTTCTCATCTGAAACCATGAAGGCAAGGAGACAGTGGTATGACATAGTCAAAGTACTAAAAGAAAAAACTTCCAGCCATGAATTCTCTATCCAGCAAAACTGGCATTCAGAAATGATGGAGAGTTCAAAATATTCACAGATAAACAGAAATTAAGAGAGTATGCCAATAAGAAACCAGCACTTCAAGAAATACTAAAGGAAGTTCTACAAGTTGAAAGGAAAAAACAAGGGAGAAAGAGTTGGAGGAGACTTTAAAAACAACTAAAAAGACAAACACAGAAAAAAAAAAAAACAACATACGACATACATTTACCCAAAGAAAATATCGCTGAAGTAAGAAATTTTTTGTGAGTAAAAACACTGAATGTTAATGGATTAAATTAACCAGTCAAGAGACACAGATTAGCAGAATGGATAAGGAAATCTTATCCATCTATATGCTGTCTACGAGAAACCCACCTTTGACCCAGGGATTCAAGGAGGCTGAAAGTGAATGGCTGGAAAACAATTTTACAAGATAACAATAACCAAAAAAGGGCAGGAGTAGCTATTCTAATATCAGACAAAATGGACTTTAAATGCAAAACTATTGTAAGAAACAAAGATGGACACTATATTTTAGTAAAAGGTTTAATCTCTCAAGAGGAGAGGACAATCATAAACGTTTACGCACCTAATTGGAGTGCCTCAAAATACATGAGGCAAACTCTGGAAAACCTAACTTGAGAAATAAACGTCTCTGCAATTATAGTGGGGGACTTTAATACACCATTATCATTAGACAGAACATCTAGACAAAGAATCAATAAAGACACAAAGACTCTGAACAGTACATTAGAGGATCTAGACTTAATAGACCTATACAGAACACTACACCCAAATACAGCAGGATTTACATTCTTCTTGAATGCACAAAGATCATATTCCAAGATAGATGACATGCTAGGCCACAGAACAACTCTCAATGAATTCAGAAAGATTGAGATTATGCAAAGCAATGTCTCTGACAACAATGGAATGAAATTGGAAAACACTAAGGGCCAGAGATCAGATTAGGCACAAAGATATGGAAGTTAAACAACATACTCTTAGACTATAAGTGTTGGAGAGGATGTGGAGGAATAGAAGCCCTCATCCATTGCTGGTGGGATTGTGCAATGGTTCAGCCACTGTGGAGGACAGTTCGGTGGTTCCTCAGAAAACTAACAATAGATCTTCTGTATGATCCAACAATTCCTCTCCTGGGTATATACTCAGAAGAATTGAAAGCAAACACATGACCAGCACACCAATGTTCATAGCAGCATTGTTCACAATCGCCAAAAGTTGGAATCAGCCCCAGTGCCCTTCAACAGATGAATGGATAAATAAAATGTGGTACATACATACAAAGGAATATTACTCAGATGTAAGGAGGAATAAAGTGCTAACCCACAGAATAACATGGATGAATCTTGAAGACATTATGTTGATTGAAGCAAGCCAGGCATTGAAGGATGAACAGTATATGACCTCACTGATTTGAACTATGGAAAGTGATCAGTCTCTGAGAACCATTGTCTGAAGAATAGGTTAACAAAGGAGAGAAAGAGAAGAGAAGTTGTGAGCCAATATGCATATGGACATAATCTATAGTAAAGTGATAGAGTATGGTTGCATATTGAAGGATAGGACAGCTGGGTAAAGACACTACTAGGTTTGGTGGTGCAGAGTTGACAGGTGGGTAGATTAGGAAGGGCAGGTTAGAATACCCAGGATACTGGGGGGAGAGTTGGGAGGGGGACTAGGTGAACATGGGATTTGTGGGCATGATGTTGAAAGTGCAGGAGTGGGAATGCTCTTATGGCAGTATGACAAGGTAGTGTCACTGGTTTAAGGTGTAGGTTGGAGGGGCACTCAGGAAGGGGTGCATCTGGAGTAGGCTTCTGGGGGATGTGTGAGTGTTCATCCTATCATAAGGTGTTGTGTCGGGGAGTGAAGATCCACATGGTGGGAGGGAAGAAGATGGATCCGATCTTTGAGAGGACCAATTCACCCAGAAACAGACAGGTGGGTGTCTCTTAGGCACAAAGGTGGATCCTAATAGGAGAGGATAATCAGCATGTTACAAGCTGTTGCATGTAACTATGAATTTGTCATCCAATGAGTCAAGACAGCGGAGTGTCATGAGCCCCAGGGTGATGGGGATGAAGGAACAGAAAAGATCAAACAAGGGGTATTTAGTGGTCATGGGAAATGTTTTTCATTACCTTACAGTAATGAACACAGGACATGGTAAATATCATGAAAAATTATTAAATTGTACTGTCTAAATTGTAAGCTATACTGTAAACCATTGACAATGCTTAGTAGCTATGCTTCACTATCTGTATAACAGTTATAACAATGCTACCATCCACATAAAAAAGGTTTTAATATGGGGTGGGGAATGGGGAAGGAGGTTGGGTATATGGGAGTCTCTAGCATTCTGTGTGTGATTTTGCTGTGACCTAAAACTTCTTTGAAAATTAAATGAAAATTCAGGAGACACTAGGGATTGAGAGGGGGCAGGTGCCATAGTACAGACTGGACACCCAATAATGCAGTGATAAAAGGAAAAATGCAAAAAAAATTTTTTTTTAATTTTTCCCATTTATTGAATATCCCAATCCTTTAATTTTTTTTTAATTTTTTTATTTGTAAAATGATATATAAATACATATGCATATATGTGCATTTGTTTACATAAATGTTATTTGTT
>JAQZBX010003011.1:0-67809 GCA_029593785.1 Cabassous unicinctus
CTGGGAGCACGCCGTGGGCGTAGGGGAGGGGGCCATTGGCATGGGGTGGGAGATATCAGGGGGTTGTGCTGGGCCTGTGGGGGGTGAGCAGGCGCCGTCAGCAGGGATCGCCATCCGCCCACCGGAGGCAGAGAGGTTTGCATTAGGGTGGGGGGAGCAGTGGAGAGAAGGGAGCTGGGGTGGCTGAGGGGGGAGATGGGACACTTGCAGCTGGGAGGGAAATCAGGTTCTCCGGGACAGAAGGGAAGGAGGAGAAAGAGGCAAACGAGAGAAAAGTGGAGATTGGGCATCAAGCCCCACTTTAAACAAGGGCCTGACACTGCGGTGATGAGCTTTGACTTTAGCCTCATAAGACCTGACATTTCTCACAGGAGGAAGGGGCGAGGCTCACCTGTGCTCTACTCATAAAGGTGAAGCGATCCGCCCATTCTCAGGCTGTGGAGGGGAACGGGGAGGGAGCTGCACCCCCACCCCACCCCCTGCCCCCGCCCCCCTGCAGGTGAGGGCACGCACATCCCAGCCCGCCCTCCCCAGCCAGGGTTCAGATACGGCCTTCTCACGTCCATCCCCGGCCCTCTGGTGAAAAAGGATTCAGTCTTACCTAGTAAGTACCTAGTACTTCCCTTCAGGTTACGCAAAGCTCTCCGCATACCTGGAGACAATCAAGAATCCCGGGAAGAAGAACCAGTGCTGGGTCACCATAATATCAATGAGCACAAAACCCAAACCCTGCACATCCCACAAACCTCCTTGGCTGAAGCGGGGTGGGGGAGGGGAAGACGCCAGCAGCAAAGCCTGCGACGCCACGCCCCTTCCAGGAAGGAGGCTCTCAATTGTCTCCTGAAGGAAGACGCTGGCGGTCTAATTTGGGATCTTTTTGCTGAGCAATACCTCCCCCGGCCCCCCAGGGAGTTTTAGCCTATTCACTCAATAAGCCTTTCCATTCTCAGACCACGAAGACGCTCCTTAGGGCTGCTGGTGGCAGCCAGGAGCTCCGTGGGACAAGCTCTGGCTTCCATTTCTTCATCGCATGTGAATGGGCTTGGTTTTGCACACCGGGTCAGCAGGCCACACTCACTGGCACAGAAATACTGCACAGGGAGCCCCGTCTTCAGGACCTCAGTGCACGGGACTGTGGGGCCCAGAGCAAAGTGAAAATCCAGGGCCCTTGTTCAAAAAGCTTTCAGAATTCCAGGACGGTGCCTGCGGAGCGTTCATCAAGCGCTTCCCAGTGTGGAGCTTGGGTGACCGTGTGGGTCGTGCATCCACGAGGCTGGACCTGCGAGTCATTCAGGAGAATCGGAAAGCCCTTCCCGCCCCCAGGACCCATCAAGACCAAACAGGTCAAGTCCCTGTGGAACAAGGAAGGAAAAGGCAGGGCTAGCTCCAGCTACTCACCTGACTCCAGCTTCTCAGGAGAAGCACTTCTGCTAGTCTCTCACGAAAGTACTTACTTGAGGAGTGCAGTACATGTATGTATCCCTTTTAGAAGGAAAGAGAGAAAGGAGGGTGAATGTGCAGGCTGGGCTGTTGGGACCATGGATTTTGTTTTTATTTCCAGGTCCATGGTCCACAACCGGCCAGCCGGTGAGATGAACTTCTACCCGGAGCTCAGCACTTCCAGCTCAGCAGCCTCAGCACCCAGCACGATAATAAAAGCAGGTAGATGCTAAATGTTCCTGCCAACTCAGCACTCACAGTGTTTAAGGCTAAATCTGGGTCCTTCACTCTGAAAATGCTTAGCCACGTTCTGCTGCTTCTCTGGACCAATCCTGAGAGCCGCCGTTTCCCAAGAAGGAAGGTCGTTCTCCCCAAGGCAGTTGGACTTTGGATGGAAGGGGTTGGAGGCTGAGTGGCACCCAAGTCTCTGAGCCTGCTGTCTGGGGGCATGTGTGTGTGTGCAGCCCCCTGGGCATCCTGGAGGCTGCCTGCAGGCAACCCTTTGCCTTCCTGGCGTCTGGGCCTGCCCTCAGAAATACCTGTCTGCATGGCATGGGAGAAACAGGCTGGGCACAGCTGGGCAGCAGGTGTGTCTCAAAGCAGGTAGGTGTTTGAACCCAAAGCTTGCATCAGTTTTATCCCTGGAGGGCGTGAAACTTAGGTTTGAGGTCGAGAGAGGAGTTTATAATGAAGCCCCACACAGGCCTTTGAGCTTCGCGAGTGCTCCATAGGGATGTGTGGGGTGAAAGGGGAACAGCTGAGCGAAATGAACACATCAGGCCCAGTGCACACGCATGTGAGGGGCGCCCACCCCAGAGGACGCGGGGGCAGGGGACCCTCGGAAGGGGCAGAACAAGCCTTATATGCCTCCTGCCTCAAATCACATGCACCGACTTCCAATGGCTTTCTTCCCTAAGAAGTAAGTGTCCATATGAAATAGCTTTCAGTGGGAAATTTTTAAAAAATAGTTATTTGAAATAGAAATGAAGTATTTTTCTAAAACCTCCGTGAAGCCTCTGAGCAATGACCGTCATGGGGGATGATGTGGGGCTGTGTCCTCACATAGATGATCCTAGCCTATTCGTGGAAATACCTGCTATGCAACTGAATTACTCCATGTTCTCTACGTGGATTCAAGTATTTAGGTAATAGTATTAGTTTAGGCACTGTGGTCTCGGGTCTGACTCAGGCACAGTCACTGGCTCGGGCACAGAATCAGGGAATTCTTTTGATGACTCAGTCTCCCGGTTTGGGCTGACATTCGTGTTGCGAGAAAGAATTTCTTAATCCTTAAAAAGCAGTCAGAAAATTTAGAAGTCTGTGTTAATATGAAGGACATTTACCCCTTTGTTAACTTTCTCATTATTTTGCTTTTGTTTTATTCATTAACCCAGAAAAGTAATTATCCTCTTCCGTGTCTATGGGTTACATGACTTCACACCCAGAAACTACTGTAATTGACCTGAAATGAAGCCTTTTCAAGAATGGTCAGAACCTTCCGGAGCTTCAATTTCCAAGCCTGAGCTCTCAATTTCAGGCAAGTGAGTGAGTCCTTGAGACACCAGTTTGATGGAAGGATTATAAAATAAGACCCATAAGAAACATTAAAGAGATTGGATAATAGACTAGAGAAGACAAGAGAGAAGTGGAGGATAATCTGGGAGCATGGCAGGAGGAGATTCGAACACGAGGCAGAGCAGCTGGAGTCCTGTCCCACCTCTTCCACCTACTTAGACAACTCACCTAACTGCCTGCTTGCCTGTGACGGAGCAGCATAACTCCCACCCCGCCAGTCCACTTCACAGAGTTCTTATGAGACACAAGTAAATACACTGAATGTGAAAGTGCTTTGGGGGGGAAAAAACTATACAGCTCCAAATGTATTAATTGCTGATATGCCTGTACCAAGAGGGTGAACAGCTCTGTCAGCAGAATTAGGAGGCGGAGAAGGCGGACAGTCTTACTCACGGGAGAAGCAGGAGTGTCCCAGGCGGGATGAGGTGGTGAAGGGCGGATGCTGCCCCACCGTGGGAGCCCTTCCCCATGGACAGCTGCAGCTTTCAGGGAAGTCCCTAGTTCCTGATGTGCTGGGCCACAGGTGGCTGCAGGGCAGAACCAGATGGTGGTGGAATGAAAGAGGAGGTGGACTATCAAGGGGAAGAAGAGTTGGGGGTCCACTCATAGCTTTTGACTCTCTCTGCCCTGCAAGTGGGCACAGTCCAAGAGGCAAAGGGTGGGGGCTCAGTTGACATCTGGGTTGGTTCTGCTGGGATGCCGGTAAGTGTGTCATGACCCCTCAGGGCAGAAGATGGAGACTTGCACATGTGTTTATTAAATCAAATGGATGTATATGCAGGAGGAAGCAAACTGGGAGCAGATGCTCAAGGCAGGGTGTCTGCTAGGCCCGGCACTGGGCAGGGGCAAGTCGGGCTTCTGGTATACCCTTCCTTCCTCTACTATTTGGTTAAAATAAATGCACAAAGCAACAAGATTGGGGCAATCTGAAGTGACAGAGAAGAACAGGCAGAAAGTAGTAGCTTGGAGAACTTCTGCTCTGTCCCCAATCAGTCATGTGACTTTTGGCACTTTCTTTGAGCTGTATAGGTCTTTCTTAGTCTCTAATTTGTCAAATTTGAGGCTAGACTAGCCGAACCCTGAGATCCCTTCCAGCACTTACATGAGAAGATTCCATGATTCTTTGAACTGATGTTTCAACATGTGTGAGATCCAAAGAAATTTGTGGCGGGGAAGAATTTTAAAGACGACTGGGCACCTAGGGAGCTTGTGGAGTTTTGTTCCCTGAAGGATCCTTGAGAATGAGTGGATTATCTCTCTAGACACACAGAAGTGCAAGCCTGCCAAAGGGGAAAGCCTGAATCAGTGACTTCTGGATTCCATGAACAGCTTCATCATTCTGGAATTGCACCATCTTTGATGAACTGACAGGTGCAACAGCCAGGAATCCCCCTGCATGCTCTCGTTTGCAAACATTTATTGGGACACTGGTCCTAAGCTAGGTGCCAGCAAAGCACACATTCACCAGAGACATGGCCTCTGTCTTCCTAAGCCTTCAAGCCCAGTCCAAGGTCAATGTACAGGAGACCTGGATTCTCTTCCCCAACAAGCTGATTGCCTTGGTAGTATCCTTTGTCGAATGAAGCTGATCCTAGAACTTATAGGAATGTTACAGCTTTACCTTTTGATAGCATTTCTGTGTTTCTTGATAGTTACTGTGTAAATTGTTT
Organism: Cabassous unicinctus; assembly: GCA_029593785.1. Taxonomy (NCBI): domain Eukaryota; kingdom Metazoa; phylum Chordata; class Mammalia; order Cingulata; family Chlamyphoridae; genus Cabassous; species Cabassous unicinctus. The sequence continues at coordinate 4,686 of JAQZBX010003011.1, forward strand.
AACACTTTCTGAAAAGTTGAGGATGAATCAAGTTTTAGTAGATAAGAGTTATTTTCATTATAATAGATGACTTTACTATTTTGACAAACCCAGCAAAAAAGTTCTTAGTGCAAAGGTCTTGGCTTTAGGTTTTAGGTTGGTATATTTATTTACTGTTAGAAAAAAACAATCTAGGTACATACTTGAGTATTTATGTTTTTTCATGGTACATTATCTCTCTCTCTTTCTCTCTCTCCCCCCCTTATTCTTATTTATTTAGTTAATCAGTTAGTTGTTTAGAGAAGTTGCAAGTTTATGGAAAAAATATACAAAAATTAGAGTTCCCATTTCCTCCCTCTCACACACAGTTTTCCCTATTATTAACACTTTGCATTAGTGTGGTACCTTTGTCACAATCGATGAAATGATATTATTATGATGATTATACTATTAACTATAGTCAGTCGTTTACAATATGGTTCACTGTGTTAAACAGTTCTATGGCTCTTTAAAATGTTTATTCTAGAAACAAATATACAACCTAAAATCTCCCCCTTTTAACCCCATTCAAATATATAACTCAGTGCTGTTAATTAAATCCACCGTGTGCTAGCAAAATCACTACCATCCATGCCCAAAACTTTTCCTCACCCCAAATAGAAACTCTGTACCAATTAAGCACTAGCTATCCACTCCCTACCCCTACCCCAGCCCCTGGTAACTTGTATTCTAGTTTCTGGCTCTGTGGATTTGCTTATTCTAATTACTTTTTATCAATGAGATCATACAATATTTGTGCTTTTAAGTCTGGTTTCTTTCACTCAACAGATGTTTTCAAGGTTCATCCATGTGTCACATGCATCAGAACTTCATTCCTTTTTACATCGGTATAATAGTCCATTGTATGTATAGACCACAATTTTTTAATCCATTCATTATTAGTGGGCACTTGGGTTGCTTCCATCTTTTGGCAATTGTGAATAATGCTGCTATGAACATTGGTGCTAATAAAATATCTCTTTGAATCCCTGCATCCAGTTCTTTGGGGTATATACCTAGAAGTAGGGTTGCCAGGCCATACAGTAATTCTATACTTAAGTCTCATTGTGGCTCACCATTTTACATTCCTGCCAGCAATGAACTAGTGTTTTTGATTACTGACTCAATCTCTTTACTTGTTATGGTCTGTTGAGATCTTCTTGAGTCAGTGTAGGTAGTTTGTGTATTTCCAGGGATTGTTCATTTCATCTAATTCTCTAATTTGTTGTACAGTTGTTCATAGTATCCTCTGACAATCCTTTTCTTAAAAAAGATTTATTTACTTTATTTTATTTATTTCTCCCCCCTCCCCTCACTGTTTGCACTCGCTGTCTGCTTTCTGTGTCTGTTCATTGTATGTTCTCTGTGTCTGCCAGTCTTCCTTTAGGAGGCACTGGGAACCAAACCCGGGACCTCCCATGTGGGAGAGAGGTGCCCAATCATTTAAGCCACACCTGCTCCCTGCTTGTTGTGTCTCTTGCTGTGTCTCTCTGTTACATCTCCTCATGTCAGCTCGCCACACCAGCCCGTAATGTCAGCTCACTGTCTTGCCCGTCTTCTTTAGGAGGCACTGGAAACCGAACGCAGGACCTCCCATGTGGGAGGAGGGCATCCAACTGCTTGAGCCACATCTGCTCCTGACAATCCTTTTTATTTCTGAGGAGTTGGTAGTAATGTTCCCCCTTTCCTTTTGCATTTTAGTTATTTGCATCTTCTCTTTTTCTTTGTCAGTCTAGATAATTTTTTATTTTATTGACCTTTACAAAGAGCCAACTTTTGGTTTCATTGATACTCTATTTTATTTTTCTCTGCTCTAATCTTTGTTATTTCCTTCCTTCTGCCTGCTATGGGTTTAGTTTGCTCTTTTTCTAGATCCTACAGTTGTGAGTTAGATTTGAGATCTTTCTTCAAGATCTTTCTTCTTTAAGCACTTGGAGCTATAAATTTCCCTCTCGGCACTGCCTTTGCTGAATCCTTTAAGTTTTCATATGTTGCATTTTCATTTTCATTCACATCAAGCTATTTCTTAATTTCCCTTGTGATTTCTTCCTTGATCCATTGGTTGTTTAAGAATGTGTTGTTTAATTTCCACGTATTTGTGAACTTTCCAATTATCCCTCTGTTGTTGATTTCTAGCTTCATTCCGTTGTTATTAGAGAAGACACATTGTATAATTTCAATGTTTTATGTTTACTGAGGCTTGTTTTGTGACATAAGGTTAGGTCTACCCTGGAGAATGTCCCACGTGCACTAGAAAGGAATGTGCACTCTGCTGTCATTGGGTGAAGTGTTCTGTATATGTCAGCTAGGACTATTTGGTTTTAGTATGTTCACATCTTCCATTTCCTTGTTGGTCTTCTGTCTAGATGTTCTATGCATTATTCTAAGTAGTGTGTTGACGTCTCCTACTATTAATGTAGAACTTTCTGTTTCTCCCTGCAAATTTGTAAATATTTGCTTCGTATATTTTGGGGCTTTGCCATTAGGTGTATATATACTTGTAATTGTTATGTGTTCTTGTTGTATTGACCTTCTTTGCTCCTCATAATAGTTTTTGATTTAAAGTCTATTTGATCTAGTTGTATAGATACCCAAGCTCTCTTTTGTTTATCATTTGCATGATAAATTTTCCCCATCCTTTCACTTTCAACCTATCTATTTTTTTTTTCTTTAAGGTCAGTCTCCTGTAAACAGCATATTGTTGGGTCATGTCTTTTTTTGTATCCATTCTGCCAATCTCTTCCTTTTGACTGGAGATTTTAATCCACTTACATTTTAAAGCAACTAACAATATGCAGGACTTTCTTCTGCCATTTCGCTTTGAGGTCTTTGTACGTCTTATAACGTTTATGACCTTCAATTCTTCTGTTAATGCCTACTTTCATATTTATTTGATTTTCTTAGTGTGCCATTTTGAGTTCCTCTTGTTTCCTTGTGTATGTATTTTTAGATATTTTCTTCATGGTTACCATGGGGCTTACATTTAATATCCTAAGACTGCAACAATCATGTTTGATTTGATACCAACTTAGCTTCACTAGTATACATAATTGCTCCTATACCCCCATCCCTTACCTTTCTGTTGTACTTGTTCCAAATTATATCTTTACACATTGTATGTCTAGCACCATAGATTTGTCACTGCGTTTATGACTTTATATTTTAGAATCTGTAAGGAGTAAAAAGTGGAGTAATATACCAAAAATTACAATAGTCCTGACATTTATAATTACCCATATGGTTACCTTTACCAGAAGTCTTTATTTCTTTATGCTGCTTTGATCCACTGTCTAGTGTCCTTTCTTTTCAGCCTGAAGAATTCCCTTTAGCATTGCTTGTAAGGTGGGTCTAGTGAAGATAAACTCCCTTAGCTTTTATTTACCTGGGAATGTCTTAATCAATCCTTCGTTTTTTAAAAAATTTTAGGAGGTACCAGGGCCTGAATCTAGAACCTCATACATGGAAGCAGGTGTTCAAACCCCTGAGCTACACCCTGCTCTCCCATCCCTCGTTTTTGAAAGACAGTCTCCCTGGATATAAAGTTCTTGGTTGACAATTGTTTTCCTTCAGCACTTTAAATATTTCATTTCACAGCCTTCTGGCCTCTATGGTTTCTGATGAGAAACTGGCCCTTAATCTTACCAGAACTCCCTTTACCTAACACGTTGCTTTTCGCTTGCAGCTTTCCGAACTCTCTTCTTGTCCTTGGCATTTGACAGTTTGACTATTATGTGTCTGGGCATGATTCTCCTGGAGTTTATCCTTTTCAGCGTTCTTTGGGATTCTTGAATGTGTATATTCATGTCTTTTGTTAAATTTGGAAGTTTTCTACCATTATTTCTTTGAATATTTCTTTTGCCCTTTTCTCTCTTTCTTCCCTTTCTGGGATTCCGATAATGCATGCATTGGTATGCTTGACGGTGTCCCACAGTTTTCTTAGGCTCTTTTCACTTTTTTTCTTTTTTCTTCTTCCTTTCTGCTCCTCAGCCTGAATCATTTCAATTGTCTCATCTTCAATTGTTCACTGTTTCTTTCTTCTACCAGTTTCAATCTATTGTTGAAACTTTTTAGGGACTTTTTCATTTCAGTTATTGTGGTTTTCAACAGCAGTATTTCTGTTTGATTCCTTTTTAAAATTTCTTTTTTCCTATTGACAGCCTCAATGTAGCAGTTTGATATGATTTATGAATTCCAAAAAGAAATATAGATTATGTTTGTAAACTGGTCACTTCCTCTGGTGTGATAACCCTTTAATCGTATTAGATTCAGCTGAGACGTCTGATTAAATTGTATTAATATTAGGGGCTCTGATCCAACCACATCATTAGAGTATGACTCAGTGTTGAGTCCCAGCCCTCTTGGGGATAAAACAGATGCTCACATGGAAGTAAATACACAGAGAAGAAGAACACAGAGGAAGAGAGACAGATCATTAGACATGGCAGAGGCCCCAGGAAGAGAGATGAGTCTGATAGCCTACAGCTGACCTTGTGAAGAGAACTGAGCAGCTGAACTCGGAAACCAACAAGCCCTGGGAAGAGAGATGAGACTTATGCCAGCCTACAGCTGAGATTGGAAGAAGCAGGGACCACAGAGTCTTAAGAGGAAGAAGGAAGGCTGAACCCTTGTAGACATCACCTGCCATCCTGCTCCAACACATGGCCAATGACTTTGGGTGAGAAAGTACCTCTTATGGTACCTTGAGTTGGACTCCTTGTGACTGTAAGCTTCTATCCCAAATAAATACCCTTTATAAAAGCCAACAGAGTTCTGTACATTGCATCAGCACCCCTTTGGCTGACTAATATACTCACATTGTTCATTCATTGTTTTCCTGATATCCTTTAGTTCTTTCTCCATGGTTTCCTTTATCTCCTTGAGCATATTGAAGATCTCTTTTTTTTCCTTCAGTTTATCGAAAGTCTGGTCCTTTTCATTGATGGTTTCTGAATTTTTATCTTATATCCAAATTCATTGTGCCCTTGCAACTCACTGTGTTCTGCTACCACACGCTTGGCACCACATTTCTGACAAGGAAGGACACTGGACCTGGGGCTCAACTGGCTGCATCTGAGAAGTCAAGGAGGAGAAAGCTTCACCAACGTGGGCAAATCTGGTCCATGATTTCACCAAGAGACTGGAAAAGTCTAATGGCAGGAGTTTGGCAGCTTAATTATGGCAAATCTGTAAAGTTTTCCAGGAATCTCAACTTTCTTTCCCTCTGAGCCTCCTAGCAACCTGTCAAAGAATATTCTTTGTCACTGCACAGTCAGACCCTTAGAAAGCCCAGCATTCCCTACTTGCAGCATCCACAAAAGCACTTCATTGCTTTTCTAAACTCCACAGCAGAAGGCTCATTCTGAGGAGGACGTATCAATTCCATGCCAGTGGACAGTGTATATGTGCCAGGGAACTCACTTTTAATGGGTTGAATTGTATCCCCCAAAAAGACATGTTCAAGTCCTAATCCTCCATCCTGTGAATGTGATCCTATTTGGAAAGAGGGTCCTCACAGATGGAGTAGGCAAGGTAAAATGAGGTCATATTGGAGGAGGGTGGGCCCTTAATCCATTAAGACTGATATCCTTAGAAGAAGGGGAAAGAGGCACAGAGAGACACAGAGAAGAGAAGACCATGTGATCATTGAGGTAGAGAATGTCAAGGATTGCCAGCCACTGCCAAAAGCCAGGAGAGAGGCATGGAACAGATTCTTCCCTGCAGACTTCAGAAGAAGCATGCCCTGCTCGCACCTTGATTTTGGACTTCTAGCCACCCAGCCTGTGGTGCTTTGTATGGCAGCCCTGGGGAACTAAGACCCCTTCCTTCTGTCAGGGTCATCCTGGGTCACCTCCCAAGGCAGTTGGGACACCTGGAAATGTGTTGTCTTTCCTCTGGTCCATGGTCCATTTATCAACTAATATTATTTTACTTACACAAATGACAGGTCAGGTGCCAAAATCTCCAAGTACCCACCAGAGGAATCAAGCTGCCGTCAAATCCAGGAGAGTCAAGGCAACCAGAACCTGGCTCAGAAGGGTGCCAAACAGTTCAAAGGTCAATGTGTCTGTTTGAGTTGGCTAAAGGCTACCAAGGGAACATACCAGAAATGGGTTGGTTTTTACAATGAGGATTTATTTATAAGCTTACAGTTCTGTGGCTGTGAAAGTATCCAAATCAAGGCATCATCAGGAGATGCTTTCTCCCCGAGCTGCAGCTGTGAGCGATCAGGCACATGATGATGTCTGCTCGTCTCTGCCTTCTCCTCCGGTCTCCACTGCTTTCAGCTCTGGCCTGCTCTGGCTATGGCTTTTCTCTCTCAGCTTCTATGGGTTCCTCTTTGAGCTTCTCTGGCTTTCTCTCTCCTGGGTTCCATTAAATTTCAGCTTCTGGAGTCATCTCTGTCTGTGCAGCCTTTTTTCTGTATAGCCATCCTGTTTATAAAGGACTCCAGTAAGAGGATCAAGACCCACACTGGGCTACACCTTACTGTAGTAATCTAATCAAATGGTCCTTACTGAATCTAATCCAAAGGTTCACAATATGTTCACACCCACAGGAATGGACCAATTTAAGAACATAATTTTCTGGGGTCCACAAAAGACTCAAACTACTACAGTGTCCCATCATCAGGGACACCAAAGTGTAGGGAAGGCCAGGTTTGGGTCACTCCAAAACAAAACAAGAACATTTTTTATAGAGATTTTAATTTGATTAAAAGGCAAAGCTCATCCAAGCAGTTACCATGGAAAAAATATCAGAACATTGGCATATTTCCTTATGCTTATCTTGTGATTTAAATGCATTTGTAGGGTAGGAAGATAGCACCATGATTTCGTTTCTGTTAAGAGCCTCCCATAGTCAATAAATGCATTATCCCCAGCACAGCACATTATCTCCCATAGTCAATGAATTCTAGCTACTAGTGGTATCTAGCAGCCAAGATAATCTGAGAAATGTGTCCTTTCTCTTCCTTCCATGGTGTACTTACTAAATGTTTCACATATAATGATACTGTGGTTTATCTTGAGTCTTCTAGCAAGGGCTTAGCTTTTTAAAAGTATGAGTTGTTATTATCAGAATATAATAATGATAGGATTTCTTTCTCCCTCTGAATAATAAAAGCCCTCATTCCCCTGCAACCCCAAAGAGTGGGATTAGAGGAGGTTAAGGAAAGGGGTCACCTTAGCTATTTGATCCTAATCTATGATGTCACCATTTTAACCTCTGTCTGCTACAGGCTCCAAAGAGGAGCCAACAGCATAGAGCTGGCTTTGTTATGGGTTTCGTCTGAGGATACAAAGCCGGCTCAATCAAACTGCATGGCCCACATCTCTTGGGGGAACATTTTTGTCCAAATGAAATGTAGGTTAAGGTGAGTTTCAACAGCAGTTACAGGAGCTCAATACCCACCCTTCAGGAGGGGGCTCTCCTTGGAGAAGGGGAAAGGGGCCATGGCACGAGTGGCAAAGACCCTTTTTTTCTGACTCTCTGACTTCCTGGGTTTCCAGCACCCGCCGCCCTCCCGCTGTAAAGCCAGGAGCTGGAGTGAACCCTGGAGGGGGCACAGTCTGCCTCCACCTCCCTGCGGCTCCTTGGGGCAGGCTTAGTCTGGGCTGCTCAGGGCCCTGGGCCGCTGACCTTTGGCATCTCAGCATCGTCCCCTGGTTTCATCACCTCTGCTTCCCCTTCTGACTCCCCAAGAAAGTGGCACCAGCATGAGAGCAGATGCTGGGGCCTGCCCTCCACTGGTTCTCCAGCACCTCTAACGAGGCCTGGTCCATGGAGCACAGCTAATAATTTTTTTTTTAAGAATTTGTTTGGATTTGACCAAAAACCTTCATCACTTTGAGTCACAACACCATGCTATCCTAGAAAAGCAGGTCTGGCAGTAGCCCAGAAGCACTGTTTTCTATTTCTTTATTTCCAGCTTAGCTTTTTCTCCTCTCTCCGTATCTTCTTTTTGGCCTAAGATGTTCTGAAGCTATGATGGTAGAAGGACCACCTCTGAAGCGCCTTTGAAAAGCCTGGGGCCTTCTTGTGCCTTTGGTCCACACATCTTCACTCTAAGGAGCCTTTCACTCATTTCTGCCAGTCTGGTGGTTTGTGAGAAGCCGCATGAAGACATAATAAATCTCTCATTAACGCCAACTAGTAAAGTGGAATCTAGCAGCCAAGATAATCTGAGAAACGTGTCCTCTCTTCCTTCCATGGTGTGCTTTCATTTCTCTGTGTTTTTATTCTCTGAAACTGAATGTCCATAATAAACATCAGCATGTATATGCATCCAAACTCCTCTGTTCTTGTTCTCATGGTGTTTACGGATTACATTTAGAGCTACTTTGTGTGCATGGGATATTCTTATACAGACAAGCTATAGGTTATCTTCACTCCAGAAGAAGCAATGGGACTGATACAAAGAAGTCCATTTGATTTTTGCATATTGGTGTAGTATTCTGCAACGTTGCTGAATTCGTTTATTAGTTCTGATAGTTGTTAGTAGATTCTTTGGGATTTACTATATCCAAGATCATATCATCTGCAAAGCAGGGGCTTGCATTCTAGTGCCCTAGTGACCGTACCTGCTCTCAGAGAAAGGAGGCAGTGCTCAGAAAGCACAGCTGGTGACTGAAGAACATTGGCGAAGGCTGTCTCCTTTCTCTCCCCTTCCCTGACATGTATGAAGGGTCTTTCCAGTTCCAATCTGCGCCCTCTTTGAACTGTGCCCAGTGCCAGTGGATGCCATGGAAACAGATGTCCCCGTGGTCAGGTAGGCTGGTTAGAGCCTCTGCCCCATGGAGTGGTTCATCTCTGTAGCAACAGCTACGCCTTCTCCCAAGAAAAGACCATCTCTGTACCTGGGGCAAAACTCCTCTTGGATTGCTCCATCATCCCAAGATAATTGTAAGTTGTGGAAATGTCCACCTGTTTGCATTATTTTTGAAGGCTTGAAAATATTTGAAGATTTCTGCTTAAAACATGGGCTAAACCTGAACTTCCTATTTTGGGGTGTGGATGCAAATAAAAGCTGAAGTGCCCAATCAGATCTCACAGGTTGTGCACCTGCCCACAAAAAGGCCCTGAAAAAACCAACTCTCCCGTTTCCCCATCCCTCCGCCATCGCCCAGTTCTCTGTCCCAGCCCACCGTTTGTCCCCCCAGAGGTTCACATGCTTTGTAGTCATGTCTATTCCCCTGCCTGGCTCCCCCACATGGGGAAAAGCGCCCAGGGCCACAGGCCACACCTGCCTTTTGGGCCTGGCACGCAGTGGGGGCTTCATAGACGTACTGCATAAGTGACCCCTGCATGTGCTCCTGGCTCTGCAGCACAAAGATCCTGATGCAAAATCCAGTCTTTCCACTGATTTCTAAAAATATATGAATAACAACAATAACCCAAAACCCACGAGTGTGGCAGACTTCGCCGAAGTGTGGGCTCCCTGCACAGGTCACAAGAGGCCCCACCAAGCAAATGCCGAGGGATCCGATGCCCTGCTCCCCATCGTGGTTGCTCTCCAGCCCATCCTGCACAGGTGCCCCAAGGTCTCCCAGCTCCTCTGGCTCCGCTCACTTCCCCTCCCGGCTCGCTCTTTCCTCCTCTTGTCCACAATTTCCTCTTCTCCTTGCACAGGAAGCAGGAGCCTCACCCTCCAAAACAAGCTGTCGTCCAGTACACGTCCAGGGGTCAGAGATACAGACACAAAGCATGAAGCCACTGGCAAGGAGACCAGAGGAGGGGACAATAGCAAAGAAGACCATTCTCAAAGCCGAGGGTAGCAGCTGAGCCTGGGGGATCCCCAGTGGACCATGGCCAGCTGGGAAGGAGTCCTCAGGGATTAGCAGCAGCACCCAGGAAAGATTTCATCAAAGTTCACCAGGATCCCTCTGGCACTGCTTCCAGAGGCTTCTGAGGAGAGCAATCAGGAAGTGGTGGCCCCAGCCACCCCCAGGAGATTTCACTCCCTTTCTGAGCAGAAGTCTCTCCTCTGAGGATGTACATACACCCCAGGGAGCCCCGAGTGCATGTGGCTACACAGTGCCGTCTGGCACCTTCTCCAGGGGCGCTGCAGGCACCTGCAAAGGCTCCTGCTAATGGACGCACAAGGGCTGGCTCCTCCTTCCACTTTCAGGGAGCCCAGTGCAGGAGTCCAAGACGTCCTTGTTGCTGAAAGCATCCTGGAAAACGGAACATCCTGATCTCCTTGGAGCAGTCTGGGCGGCCCAGCCGGGCACACTCCAGGCAGTCCAGGGCTGAGAACTCCTCCCAAAGGACCTCACATGCACTGCCTCTGTCTCTTTAATCTCTCCTGGTCATTCTTCTGGTTTCCCACTCTTTCATTAGGAAGTTGTTGTGGGATGTAGCCTCCAGACCATGTGGCCTGGACCAAGCTTGAGAACTTGGGCATGGGCAGAGGCACCAAGTGCCCCAACACTTCAGAAGCAGGACAGGGATGAAAAACTGAGCACGCCCAGCGTGGCGGGCACTGTGCTGGGTGCTGGGCGCACATGACCTGGGTCAACCCTTTCGTAGCCCCACACTGGAGAGAAGTGTGTGATGGCTTGTGGCACACACCTTGCCCAAGCATTGGGATCACCAGAAGAGCTTTAAAAACTCCTGAAGGCCGCGCCCCACCCCCTGATGCTCATTTACTTGGTGTCAGGGGCAATGTGGCCATCAGAGCGTTGCAGCTCCCCAGGTGACGCTAATACGCATTCAAGGGCAACAACTACTGTTCTAGAATCTAGAGTCTGGAACCTTCCTGTGCAAAGTCTGACCCAAGAACTAGCAGCATCAGAATCGCTTAGGAACCTGTCAGAAATGCAGACTCGGGCCCCACCCGGACCTGCCAAACAAGACCCCGCATTTCAGGTGATCTGTGTGCATGTTGAAGTTTGAGCATCACATGTCGGCTCTGAAATTTCCTGCCTATTAGAATCACCTGGGAGCCTAAAGACTTACTGGGGTGGGACCAGCAGGGAGTTTTAAGGCTTTCTAGGTGTTGCTAATGGGCAGACGAGTTTGAGACCCTCTATGTTAGGGCACATTTCCCCAAACTTGGGGGCAAGGCAAGCTACGTGGTTTGTGGGGTGCACAGCAAAATGCAAGTGCAGTAGCCCCTGGATAGCAGCTAACAAGTGCTGTTAAACGTGCTGACATTGAAATACTTTCCTTTCTCTCTTTTGGCTTGTCAGGGTTGTTTTTGCATTTTTGTTTTGTTTTTTTTGTTTTGTTTTTTGTTCACACTCCTTTGGGCACAAGGGTTCTTCAGGGCGAGTACAGATGCTACAACTCGGTGCCGAGGCACGGCCAGCTCCTCAGTCTCTAGAGCAAGGCCCAGATCCGCGGCCAGAGGCAGGGAATTTGATCTCCCCTCTCCAAGGCCTGCTGTCCCAACCCACAGTGGACGGGGGACCCCCGAGGGACGGCAACCTCTGTGCAGCAAGCTCTCGGTACCTGGGCTGAGTCAACCAACAAATGTGCAGTGGAGCTGCCAGCCAGGGGCAGGGACGGCCACCACCCTGCCCTGTCCCCAAATGTCGCTGGCATGTGTGCCTGACCCTGACCCTCCTCATAGTCACTCCCAGGCCCCCGCCAGGGGCAGAGTACAGGTCTTCTCCCGCCGGTGTGACCCTGTTGCTGTCCCAGGCGGAGGGCCGCAGTGGTCTCGGGGCGGGGAGGGGAGCTGGGTGGCTTCCAGAAGATAAGGGGTGGAGAGCAGGCGGCCAAGGATCCCCCCCGGGGAGGCATGGAGCCTGGGGGAGGCAAGAGTGCAGGTGACCTGAGGCTCCCAGCCCCTGGCACCTGCTCCTACAGCCTTCACTTCCAAAACACAAATCCAAAGGCAAGACAGCGATGGTGACTGCGCCGGTTGCACGCCCAGGAAGCCGGCGTTGCCTGGAGGATCCTAAGAATCTCTGGGAGGTCCTTGCTAAGTGTTCTGGTTTTCCTGACCCCCCCCTGGACCTAATCAGAACCTCTAGGGCAGGGGCCAGGAGGTTTAAAAGTGCCCCCAGAGTCCCTGAGAATTCTTCTAACAGGACACATTTGAGAAGCGCGGCCACTGGCTCGCTTCCCCCCTGAGGGAGTGGCACCAGATACCTCCTCTGCCTCCTGGGCATTTTTCTTTGGCACGTGACCCTGACCCCTGCAAACTGATTGGACCAGGGACAGGCACTGGCCCAAGGTCAGGAATCTGTGGGCCCACAGGCCAACGCCCTATGACGCAGCTTGATTCAAAGAGCTCTGCCACGCAGGCCAGCGGAACCACGGGCAGATGGAGAGACACCAACACACAGGTAGAGGAATTGGCTGAGTCATGGTAATGGGGGTGCAGTAGGGCTAGATGAGTGACAGCCCTCGTGAGGACGCCCCCTGAGCTCTGGGCCGTCAGCAGGTGAGCTGTTGGAGTGGCTCCTGGAGCTGCTGCTTGGCCTTGACACCAACCTTGTCTCTCGGCAGCGTGGCCCCATTTCCAAGATGCTGGCTGTGCTGCTTTCCAAGGGTCTTCTCGCCGTTCTTGATGCAACCTGCAAGAGCCTTTGTTCTTGTCACCAAAGGGGGATCGTTCCCATTGGACAGATGAGAAAGCTGGGGTTCAGAGGGGTTCGGTAACGTGCCATGCGTCGTCCAGGTTTGGGAATGCCAAAGCTTGGTGCGGGCTGCCTCCCCAAAGACTGTAACAATTACAAAGCCGAGCTTGGGTGGGGAGAGCTCAAAGAGGGGCAGGTGGGGGAAGGTTACTGACCCTTCTGGTAGGTTGTGGTCCCGACCTGAGGCCAGGCTACGGAGCAAGCCCACATGCCACCATCACCCTGGCTGGACTGGCGCAAGCTGCAAGGGCCCCTTCTTCTCCAGAGCCCTCTGCAGCTTGCTGGCTGCCAGGCCCCCTCAGCCCCACGGGCTTCTGCTACGGCCGCCCAGTACCTGTGTCAGTGACGGCTGCAACTCTGTGGTGAAACTGCAGGGAAGGAATTTGCTTGTTCCTTTCTAGAGATCAAAAGGGAGAGAAGGAGCCCCCCAGGCTGAGACTGTGGTGGGACCCGGCCCTTGGCACCTCCCAAAGAGGCAGAGGGGAGAGAGAGCCAGCATATCCTGTGGGTCGGAGTGACCCGCCCCGCACCCCCCCCCACTGCGACTTCATGGCCATTTGTGGTTAATGCACACAGATGCCCAGGATCTTTTCAGAATTATTCATACCCAGCAACTTTCCCCTCGGGGTTTGGCAAGAACTGCTTGGTTTGACTTTTAATAATGTTCTTAGCTGTAAATGTTGTTGACCAGGCTCAGCTATGGGGGTGGGAAGCCTGAGAAGTGATTAGTGGAACTTCTGACATGGGGCCCTCAGGGCTTGTCTTAGGAGAGGATTTATACCCAGTGCTTTGAGTATCCTGCCAGGGCTGAGAGCGCTAATTCGAGAACGGAAGGGCAACACGCCTGCCCTCCTCTGTCATCTTTTCAAGATGTTTGTTTGCCCTAACTAATGGCCCACCTTAGGCCACGGGCATTTGCTTTTCATTCTCCTTCTTGGATTTAACCTGTCTTGGATGACAGATTGCATGGAATATTCTAGAAGTTCACTTTTGTTCCGATGGACCAAAATATCCAGTCTGCAAGTGATAACCTTTAAAAGATCCAATGTTCTTGGGAAAAAAAAACTGCTGAATAAGGCCTTGAGGTCTTCAGAATGTGTCCTATGTCCTTTGTGGGTTGAATAGTAACCTTTTCCTTGTCCCAAGTCTAAGATTTCTAGGACAGAGGTAAAGGGATATGAGTAAGGCTAAGGACCATTCATCACTTTTTAATTCTCAAGCATGAACGCAGAGTTTCCATTTCCATTGCTAAGTTGAGTTTGCCACCTGGGAGTATACCATGACTTGGTTGCCTGGGGTAGGCCGTGCAACCCTAGGAAAGCCTATGGTGCTCGTCCCCACCCCGCCACCCCCGATTCCATTGAGTAAAGGGCCCCTTCAAAGCACAAGGGCCTAGCAGGTGGGGGATGCTTTTGGCAGTCCCCACTCTTCAAGGGCGAGGCACCAGCTCTCGAAGGAAGACGCAGTCCCTATGAGCAGGGCCTCTGTGTTCTGAGAGCAGGGTGGATGTGAGTACTGGGGCAAAGAGCGGCTCTTCCCTGTAGCATAAGATAATCCCCCAGCCAAAGGACCCAAGAGCCTGGAAGCTGGCATGCACTGAGTTTCTGCATCACTGGCCAAGCCCCTCTGTGAGTACTTTAGGCCCAAGTTTGAAGCTAGTTGATATGTTGAGCACTCAGCACAGATCGTACTTCTGTCTTGAGACTCTTTGAAGGTCTTCTTTATCCTGTATATTTCATGTAGTGACGCATAAAAGATGAGTGAGGGCTGTTCATGCATCCTTGTCCTGGTAGAAATATATTTTAAAAATTTAAATTAGCTTTATATTAAAATTTCCAAAATTTATGAATGCTCTATACAAGCAACAACACCCTTTCCCCTGGTAACCTCTAATCTACTTCTGTCTCTGCAGTTTGCAATTTCCAGATATTTCATATATGCAAAATCATACAGTGCTTGTCTTTATGTGCCTTGTTTACTTCACTCCAGGTTCATCCATATGGCAGCATGTCTCACAGCCTCATTCCTTCTTATGGCCAGATAATACCACATTATATGTATGTACCACATTTGTTTATCCACTCTTCTGTTGCTGGGCACTTGGGTTGTGTCTACCTTTTGGCTATTGTGAATAACGTTACTATGAACATTGATGTACAACTTTATGTTTGAGTCCCCACTTTGAGTTTCTCTGAGCATGTGTTTAGGAGTGGAATTGCCAGGTCATATGGTAACTCTAGGCCTAAAGTTTTGAGGAGCCTCCATACTGCTTTCCCTGGTCCCTGCACCATCTTACATTCCCACCAGTAATACACAGTGGGCTCCAGGTCTCCACATCCTCTCCAATGGAAGGTACTTGCCATCTTCCATTTTTAAAATAATAGCCATCTTTGTGGGAGTGAAGTAGTATTTCACTATGGGTTTTGCTGGGGTAAATATTAAAAAC
The DNA here is from genome assembly GCA_029593785.1 of Cabassous unicinctus. Classification (NCBI taxonomy): domain Eukaryota; kingdom Metazoa; phylum Chordata; class Mammalia; order Cingulata; family Chlamyphoridae; genus Cabassous; species Cabassous unicinctus. The sequence goes on from JAQZBX010003011.1 coordinate 19,737, forward strand.
ACCTCAAATGTCCAAGTTTGGATGATATATTATGTTGTCCTCTAAAAGATGAAGCAAGAAAGAAACCATGGTGGAACAACCAGAGCTGCACAAAGAAGAAAACACTCTCTAGCCAGGCCTTTGTATCGTTATAACCATCATCATCACCACCATCTCTATCACCCTCACCATCACATCATCACTATCATCATCATAATCATTACCATTATCATCATCATCATCATTTCCAACATCATCACACCTCCATCATCTCCATCATCTTCATCATCACCACATTATCCTCCTCATTATCATCAGCATCATTTCCAGCATCATCACCATCATCATCGTATTTGCATCAGCTTCATCATCACCATCATCATCACCACCAATATCGTTATCATGACCATCATCACCATCATTGTCATCACCCTGAGCTCACTGACGTCCCTTAAATTCATTCCAATTTAGAAAGTATTTTCCAATATGGTAATCTAATTTCAACATTATAAGCAACCTTGAAGGCAAGTGCAGCAGGGGCAATTATGCCATTGACAGGAAGGGAGGTTAAATCTTAGAGGTGAAGATATTTGTCCTGCTCCATCTGAACTTCAAAGAGTTTTGTCCAGGATATGATTCTTGAACCAATTCTTCACGGAGGAAGTGTTTCTCAGGCAGAAGGTGGGAAGAGAGTGTGTGTCTGTGTGTGTGTTTGAGTGTGCTCATGTATGTAGGTGGGAAGGAGAAGCTCATTCCAAGAAAAGCATGAACAATTCTGTGTGCTTTCAGATAACCGTGATTTCTGCCAGATTCCTCTTCTGAATGCACTCTGATCGTGTTGCATCCAGTCTCAAACCCTATTCTAGTTCCTATTTCCAAATAAGGCAGAACCCCTACCCCTTAGCGTGCTCTACCCTCCTTCCCAATCTGACCCTGCCTGCCTTCCCCGACCCATCTCAGTCTACATGTCTCTAATCCTCCCTTCAAGCCTTGCAAGCAAACGACTCGGCGTTCCTTCAACTGCTCTTTAAACCTCACACATGCAGTTCTTTCCCCATGGAATGTCTCATTTCTCTCCTCTCCTAAACCACTTTGCAAACTCCTTCCTGCTCGGGTCATGTCCTCCAGGAAACTTTATCAATTCTTGCCCTGCACTATTGCCGCACCTTGTGCATGCTTCCATTATAACCGTATTGCTCCTTCTTTCTGACCCTGTGGCATGACTCTCAGCTTGAGCTACTCCCTCCATGGCCAGTTTCCCAGGGTCTGGGCACGTGGGAGCAGGTTGGTAAAATGATCCCCTGTTGGGAATCAGATTAACTACGATCAATCTGGCAAATGGGTAGGCTTCTTACAGGTACCAGTCATTGACCTGGGGGCTGAAATACCTATGAGAAGAGAATTCCTCATAAGGGGGAAGGAGTCAGGCAGGATGAGCCTGGCCTGATAATAAAACCTTGGTTGTGAAAGCAGAGATTCTGAGAACAGCTTCCTGGACATTAACTGAGCCATTGACTGCTCCTCTCCTTGAACCAATATCCTGGGGAGAGAAATAACCATAAGTACCAGCTGAATGAGCTGTGTCACTGAACCATGTAACACACTGGGACTCAGGCACAGCTGCTTGGGGTCACTCCAAACAGTGGAACACAATGGAGACAATGCATGTCACGCCACCCCAACCGCAGGATGTCAGGCATCCTGGGGGAGAGGGCAGCCAGCAGGAGAGGGACTCTGTCCCTGGCAGCTTAGCGGGAGTGACGTGGAATCCCAAGGGGTGGTACAGAGCAGTGAAACGCGTGCCAAGCCCTGCCAAGTGGGCTGGCCAGCAGCGAGCCATGGTGGTGACCTTGGTGCCAGAAGCAGCAGGCCCGGCAGGGTGGCAGCAGGATTGCACCTGCCATGTCCACCTGCTTGGATGCCGACATCTTTCATGTGCACTGGAGAGCACGCGTGGGATCACGGAAACGCTCCGGGGGGGAGCGATCTTTGTGTAAGCAGAAAGGAGCTATACCAGGGCTATTTCCCATGCCCTCTCTCTCTCTTGCTAATTTCTAAGATGTCAAAGGGGTGGTTTCTACCTAAATTCATCTTCATAACCATAGAAAACAGTACAACATCAGTGCTTAATATATTTTTGCAGAGGGAGTGGGTGAACGAGAGAGACAAGGTATTTTGGACTGCTTGAAGGGAAATCAATCCATCAGTTAATCATTCTTTTGAGAACTGTGTACACATAGCTGTGCTGGGCCCTATGGAGACTGCCCAGAAATATATGACATAGACCATTAATTCAGTCATCTACTCAGCAAACAATACATTGACTGCTTTTGCTGTGCCCAGTACTCCACTATGTGTTGGGATTTTAAAAATGGAGTTTTTGAGAAACTCGAGGACTAGCAAACCGGAAAAACAAATAAAGTTAGAATAATCCAGTCTAGCAGCATGTTGACCTGAGGTCAGAGTTTAGAAATTGACAAATGCTTCTGTGAGGAAGGAGAGCAGGGTGGAAACATGAGAAATTGTGTGGAAATTACCGGGCTTGCAGGATGTGGGGGGGAGGTCAGAGAGTGAGGCTCTAGGTTAATTTGTCTGGAGCAAGTGCTGGGAAATCATGGGAAACCAGATGAGATGAGTCTGTGGGGTCTGCGTCAGGAGCAGAGAGTCGGTATTCCAGGCTTGCCGGCGTCACGTGGGCTCTGTTATAGCTGCTGGGCTCTTGCTGCTGTGGTGTGAAAGCAGTCCTGTATGGTATGTAAATGGACAGGCGTGCCTGTGTTCCAATCAGCTTACTTATGGACTTTGAAGTCTGAATCTCATGTGATTTTCATGTGTCAGGAAAGATTCTTCTTCTTTTGATTTTTTGACTCCCAAACCCTTAAAAATGTGGAGACCATGGTTAACTTATGGGCCACACAAAAACAGATGCTGGGCCAGATTTGGCATTAGACGGCTGCTTCTCAGCTTGTGATGCTAAAATACAGGTCTGACTCAGTCGTTACGAGGCGGGACCTGGGATTCTGCATTTCCAACAAGCTCTAAGGTGGTGCTGTGCTAATGGTACATGGCCCACACCTTGAGAGCCACAGACGCAGAGTTTTGAAAGTGCAAATGAGACCTCCTGGGTAAGCAGGCTTTCTGCAGGGCAGAGTGCAGAGTTAGCAACATGCTGATATGAGTGACAAAGGAAAATGAGCCTGCAGCTGTCACTGGTCAGATGGTATGTTTGTTTGAGTCTTTTTTGTGGCCCCCAGAAAATCATGTTCTTAAATTGAACCTATTGTGAACCTTTGATTAGATCAGTTAAAAGCCATTTGATTAGATTGCTCCAGTAGGGCATAGCCCAGAGTGGGTCTTAATCCTCTTACTGGAGTCCTTTGTAAACAGGAACAAAGCTGTAGACACACAGGAAAAAAGCTGCAGTGACAGAGAGAAGTCTCCTGACATCAATGAACCTGGCAGAGAGAAAAGCCACCGATGGAGCAGCCCAAAGCAGAACTGGCATTGAGGCCCGGAGGAGAGTGGCGAGACGAGAGACAAGTGGGCACTGCCATCTCCCTAATCACCCACAGCTAAGCACTAGGAGAAAGTGCCTGGAGAAGGCAGAGACCGGCAGAGCCACCATTGTGCCTTGCTATGTGGCAAGAGTCCAGGATCTCCAGCAGCCAGTCTTCAGTGAGAAAGCATCTCTGGTGATGCCTTGATTTGGACATATTAATTGTCTCAGAGCTGTAAGCTTTTAGCCTAATAAATTCCCACTGTGAAAGCCAACCCGCTTCTGGTTTATTGCATTGGCAGCCTTTTGCAAACTCAAACAGATGGGATTCACAGAGAGCTAGGCTGCTTAGAGGCAGGCACGGTGCCTGCCACCCAGTGCACCCACCAGGTTGTGGCCCCCACATCAGACCTTGAAAACCTTGCCACCAGCAATCACCAGGCAGACATTGCCAAATACAATGACGTGTTGCCAATAACCAAGGCATGGGGTCTTTTCCTGAATTGTGTGTGTTGCTTTCATGTGGGTGTTACTTGGCCAAGTATTTAGAGAGCCATCCCCTCTTCATAACAAAGACCAGTGAGAATGCACTGCATGTCATCAAAGACGGCTGTCTCCACTCTTTGGGGGAGGCATGGAAAGTGGTATGCAGCACCAACCAGCAACTCAGGGCAGAGAAGGCTCTTGTGGAGGGCTGTGGAAGCTGTATGGCCAAAGCCCTCTGGGAGGAACTAACTCTCCTCTATCTTTTCTTGTTCCAAGGACCAACGACCCCTGGAATGTGATAGCTGACATTCTGGGGCTTCACTGCTATGCAGTCTCCTGATGGCCAAACTGGAAGCCTTTCCTGAGAGTGCCCTATGTCCTCACCAGTGCTTGCGTGCCTGAAATAAAGCCTAAACTACATTGCCCTCATAACAACAGACAATATGCATCATTTGGCTAAGTATATTTAATGTACATTCAGTAATAATTAAAGAATGAGACAATACAAATACTTGAAATACCATGGAAACCAGCTCGTTTACTATATGCAAAACATGCCCAACTCATGCTTTTGCATTTTGAAAGTAATATGAATAACAAATGTTTCTCATAGAAGAATACAGATGTAGATCTGGGGTTGGGCAGCTTGTCCTGAAGGCGAGTCCCAGAGGCTTGCAGTGCTTCTCCTCCATCCCATCCTTGCTGGGACGAGCTCACATCTCCTGCCAAACTCCTCATGGACTCCTCCACCCATTGCTTCTGCATGGCCTTCATTGGATCAGCTCACTGCATGGCTGGATTCGAGGGACATGGACTTCTGCGTGGACGTGTGCTGGTCCCCTCAACGCTTCAGCCAGTCTGGACCGTTCTTCCACATGCATGTATTCGAGCAATTAGAGATGCTAGAGTCAGAGGCTAATGTCCCCAGAAGGTCCACACCCCTGGGCTCTTGTGCATTACTTTCTTCAAATATGTAAAGATCATTAGGGCTTGAGAACCAGTTCTGATGGAGGCAGGAATGATGCTCTGTCTGTATAGAGTGAACAGTTTTGGAAACCAGAGGTCAAACATCAGACTCCCTGGGGATGGGAAAGCAAGGAGAAAAGAAAGGGGAGTGGGGAGGTGGGTGGGGGTCGGCAAAGTTTAGACACTGGCCCACTTTGCTTAAGGTTGTAGTGGCTGCAGAGCAGTGACGTTTATGCCTGCACTTTTGTGGCCCACTTGCAATAAGTTAGCTGGCCAATGCTTAAATTAAAATCCCAAGGCTGGCATGGAAGGTCAAAACTTCTTTGTCTCCCGGGCCAACCCATTTTCCCACAGACTCGCAGCTGCATATCTTCAGGTAGAATGCCTCCCCTTTCCGCAGGGAAGTGTGGAGAGAGGTGGAAGGGAGGAGAAGCAGCAAGGGCTGCCTCCCAGCCTCTTTCCTGCCCTCCTGCCACCTCTGCTCCTTTCCCTCTCTCTTTGTTGATGGTCCATTATCTGCGGTTTTCCCATCTGCTGACGTTCTCAAGAACTCAATTGTGTGCAAACATGAGTCTCTGGGACTCCTCTCTTTCTCGGTATTTCCGTATTTGTGGTGGGATTTCCAATAAAGAGAATCTTTATTAGGATATTGATTATCTGGAGAGAAAAATCATTCTGGTTCTGATTTAGAATCAACAGAAGTTTGCTGAGCGCCCACACTGCAAGGTTAGCTCCCTCTCTTCTTCTCTTTCCTTCTGCTTTCTTTGGACGCACGTGGTCTTGTCTTCCGTTCTGGATAGCATCTTCGATGCTGGGCACTGACTGGACCGCCAGTCAGAAGCAGCATGCTGTCCACAGAGGGGGATGTCCTTTCACGTGCTTCCTGTTGCCAAGGCAACCACTACCTCAGGATCCAAAACATTAATCTCTCTCCTCCCATTTGTTTTCTAGTCAGACTTTTTCCTGCAGTGACATCTAGTGACCACAGGGGGGAAAAAAACAGTGATTTATGTCTGGCCTCGAAGGTACTATGAGAAGAGGAACGCATCAGCGCCCCTCCATCTGGGGCCATCCCGTGCCCAGACCCAGCCATTGGCCCACCGCTGACCCCTCCAGCCCCGAGCTGCAGGTACCCATCTGCTCCGAGTGCTGACATCTCAGACATTTTAACTCTCCAGTAACTGCTTCGAGCCATTGCTTCTGAACACAGTGACATGTTTGAGGGTGTTCCTACACATTTTTAGCTTGTGCAGGGTAACCTCTGAATTATCCGTGCATATATTTTTTATTTCGTGAATCACTTCAGATTTGCAGTTGCCTTTCTCTGACATCCAGCCACAACCTGGACTCCCTCCTGCTGTCAATCACTGCCGCTGAGGGGATGCTGAGCAGCAGCCTGAGGACCCTGGGACAGCAGTCACATGACACGTAATAAAGGAATCCTGACGTCATCGTTTGTTAATCAGGTGCCTCCAGTGACCTCATGATGGGACACACAGGAAAACAACACAGACAGAGTCTTCCCAGGCCCCTCCAATCCTGGGAGGAGTGGCCCAGTCATCATTGTGGGGTGGGCAGACCGCCAGCCCAGGGTAAATGCAGGACCCTGAAGCCCTTTCAGGTTGGACCTTATTTCCCCTGTCAAGTCTGCATCCTCCTTTGCACCCCCACGTGGTACATCCCATCGATAGTCAAATCCACCCTGCTGCCTATATCTTCTCTTTGCAAGGTGGCTTTGCCCTCCTCCCATTGATAGGGGCAGTCACGGCTTTCGATGGCTTTCAGACTGCACCAGCACTGTGCGCACAGCTCTGAAGAGTGCAGACGTGAAGACTTGGGGAGAAGATGATTCGAGGTAGAGGGGCATTGAGGAGGTCTGAAAGGTGTAAGGGCTCTGCGAAAGAGTGTAGTGGACGAAGGTAAGAATGCAATGGAAAGCTCTGGAAGGCTTTTAAGTGGGGGGGGGGTGATGTGATCCAGCCCAGGCTTTTCAAATATCCCTCTGGCCACTGGAGAGAATGGACCAGTGAGGACAGCAGAAGCAGGAGCAAGGGGATCTCTAGGAGGTCATGCTTCAGTCAGATGAGCGAGGCATGTGCCCTGGGCTGGACCAGCATTGGTAGAGCTGGAGAGAAAGGAAGAGCCTCCAGACCCACAGGGGAGGTGGAACCCATGGGGACTCAGCTCTGGGCTGGAGGTGGACCAACGGGATGGAGCAGTGACTGGTTTGAAGGGAGTGTGTGTGGGCAAGGCCTAGATGACATGGAGATGACAGAGATGGTTTCTGGGTCTCAGCTTGAGCCAATGGCTGGGTGTTGGGGATATTTGCCACGATGGGAAAGTCTAGAGAAGGAGCAGGGTGGGAGGTAGAAAAAGTGAAGTTGGTCTTGAGGTGCCAGTGAGGCACTCAAATGGAAACATCAAATCAATTGCTGATTAGATATCTGACCTTGGAGCTCAGAGGAAAGGCATGGCCGGGCACACACATTTGGGGGTCATTAGCATATGTATGATATTTAAAGTCATGTACAAATTGACTTATTCAAGTGGCTTGAGTCTGTGCTGTTTCACGAGTAGTGACCGAGGCTGTCTCAGCCAGGGCCCACACGTAGGCTGAATAACGAACCCCGACCATGTCAGGACCTAATCCCTGGGAACTGTAACTGTTATCTTATAGGGCAGAGTCTTTATAAATGCAATTAAGGATCTTGAGAACAGAAATTAGCCTGGATTAATTCAAGGTTGGTCCTAAATGCAATAAAAAGAACCCTAATAAGAGGGAAGCAGAAGGAAATTTGACTACAGACAGAAGAGGAGGAGGCAATGTGACCACAGCAGTTGAGTGATGCCATACAAGCCAGAAATCCCAGCAGCCAGCAGAGGTGGGATCCGCTCCAGAAGGCGCACAGCCCTGCCGGCGCGTTGATCTGCCCAGCGTTACTGATTTTGGACTTCTATGAGAAACTAGTTTCTGTTGTTTTAAGCCACCAAGTTTGTGGTAATTTGTCACAGCAACCCCAGGAAATTGATACAATGTAGGAACTTTCTACAAAGATATGGGAAGAGTGTAGGGAAATGGCAAGTCTCAGAGCGGTGGCCCAGGGCTAGTAAGAGCAGGTCTGTACCAGCCCTAGACCCCGTGGGAGCGGGGAAGGAGCAGTTACCAGAACTTGGAAAACGAGGGACATATAAAGATGGGTAAAGACATAAAGGTATCCAGTAAAGGAAACCATATGGTGTATGTAACTCCATTTTTTATATCTTATAGCTTCTAAAATGCAAATGCAGAAAAAGCTGATAAATCTGTGGTTCTGGACCTACAATATATAAAGATATAATTTGTAACAAGTACAACAAATTTGTGGGGGGTGGAGAGGTGGAGAGGCCATGTTTGTGTATGCTATTGAAGTTCAGCTGGGTATCAAATCAAATGTAACTGTTAGAGACTTAGGATGTTAAATTCAAGCCCCATGGTAACCACACATATAAAAAAAAAACTCTTAAAAATATATACAGAAGGAAGTGAGAAAGGATTCAGAATGGCACACCAGAAAAAATCAGATAAATATGAAAGTAGGTATTAGTGGAAGAATTGAGGGACAAAAAATATATATATGAGACTTACAAAGATCAAATAGCAAAATGGCAAAAGAAAGTCCTGCTTCTCAGCAGTCATTTTAGATGTAATAGATTAAACTCTGTGGTCAAAAGGCAGGGACTGAGATTGGCAGAATGGATAAAAAAGCATGACCCAGCTGTATGCTATCTATAAAAGGCTCATTGTAATTCAAAGACATAAGTAGGTTGAAAGTAAAAAGATGGAAAAAATATATGCCATGCAAGCAGTAACCAAAAGAGAGCTGGGGTAGCTATACTACTATCAGAAAAAATAGACTTTAAGTAAAAACAAACAAACAAACAAATAAAAAAAAACTGTTACAAGGGACAAAGAAGGTCACTTTATACAGGTAAAGAGGGCAATAAGAATACACAACAATTATAAATATATATACAACCAACAGCAGAGCCCCAAAACATATGAAGGAATTACTGACAGATTTGAAGGGAGAATTAGATGGTTCTACATTAATAGCAGGAGAATCCAACACCACTTATTCTAATGGATACAACATCTGGACAGATCAACAAGAACACTGGAACAAAACTGCAAACAACAGACCTAACAGACATATATAGAACATCTCCCTCAACAGCAGCAGAATACACATTTTCCTCTAGTGTGCATGGATCATTCTCCAGGATAGACCATATGTTATGTCACAAAACAAGTCTGGATACATTTTTAAGTGTTGAAATCATACAATGTGTTTTCTATGACCACAAAGGAATGAAGCTAGAAATCAAAATAACAGAGGGAGAACTAGAAAACACAGAAATATGTGGAAATTAAACAACATGCTCTTAAACAACCAGTTGGTCAAAGGAGAAATAAGTGAAATTGGGGCAAATGAAAATGAAAACAAAACATACTAAAACATGGGATGTAGCAAAGGCAGTGCTGAGAGGGAAATGTATAGCTTTAAATGCTTCCATTAGAAAGGAGAAATACCTCAAATCAGAGGCGTAACCTCACAGCTGGACGATGTAGTTAAGGAAGAGCAAACTAAACCCAAAGTGGGCAGAATAAAGTAAGAAAGAAAAATTAGAGTGAAGACTAACAAAATAGAGATAAAAAATAATAGTCAGTGAAACCAAAAGTTGGTTCTTTGAAAAGAACAAATCTTTAGCTAGACTGACAAAGAATAAAAGAGAGGACACAAATAATTAAAATCCAAAATGAAGGGAAGTATTTCTACCAAGCCCAAGGAAATAAAAGGGATTATAAGAGGATACTATGAACAACTGTACACTGATAAATTAGATAACTAGAGGAAATGGACAAATTCCCAGAGACACACAAACTACCTAAGCTGACTCAAAAAGAAATAGAAGACCTCAACAGACCAGCAAAAAGTAAAGAATTGAATCAGCAAACAAAAACCTCCCAAAAGGGAAGCGGATGTGGCTCAATCGATAGGGCTCCCGTCTACTATCTGGGAGACCCCGGGTTCGCTTCCCAGGGCCTCCTGGTGAAGGCAAGCCAGGCCGTGCAGCACGGTGAGCTGACGCAGCAAGACAACGCAACAAAAGGGGACAAGCAGACACAGAAAAACACAAAAGCAAATGGACACAGTGAGCACAAGCAGCAAGAGGGGGATAAATAAATAAATAAAATCTTTAAAAAACAAAAACAAAAACAAAAAACCTCCCAAAAAGCAAAGTCCAGGACCAGATGACTTCACTTGTAAGTTTTACAAAACATTCTAAAATTTAACACCCACCCTGCTCAAACTCTTCTGAAACATTGAAGAGGATGGAACATTTCCTACCTCTTCTATAAGGCCAACATCACACTAATACCAAAGCCAGATAAAAACACCGTAAGTAAAGAAAATTACAGACCAATATCTCTTATGAATAAAGATGCAAAAAATCCTCAGCACAATACTAGCAAACTGAATCCAACAGTCCAGTTAAAGAATTGTCCACCTTAATCAAGTGGGATTTACCTCAGTTAGGCAAAAGCTTCAACACAAGAAAATCAATTAATGTAATGCACCACAGTAACAGAACAAAGGGAGGAAAACTATGCTCATCCCAACTGAACCCACGATCATCTCAACTGATGCAGAAAAGGCATTTGACAAAAACCAGCACTTCTCCTTGATAAAAACACTTGTAAAATAAGGAATAGAAGGAAACTTCCTCAACATCACAGAAGACCTATTAAAAACCCACAGGTAACACCATACTCAGTGGTGAAAGAGTGCAAGCTTTCCCTTTAAGATCAGGAACAAGACAAGGATGTCCACTGTCACCACTATTACTCAACATTGTACTGGAAGTTCTAGCCAGAGCAATTAGGCAAGAAAAAGAATTAAAAGGCATCCAAATTGGAAAGGAAGAAGTAAAACTTTTGCTATTTGCAGATGACATGATCCTATATACAGAAAATCCTGAAAAATCTACTGCAAAGCTACTAGAAGGAATAAATGAATTCAGCAAACTGGCAGTGTACAACATGTGTTTCTATACATCAGTAATGAACAATCTGAGAGGAAATCAAGAAAAAATCCATTTACAATAGCAACTAAAAGAATCCAATATCTAGGAATAAATTTAACTAAGGATGTAAAGGACTTGTACATAGAAAACTACAAAACATTGCTTTAAAAAAATCAAAGAACTAAATAAATGGAAGGACATTGCATGTTCATGGATTGGAAAATGAAATATTGTTAAGATGTCAATTCTATCCAAAGTGATTTACAAATTCAATGAATCCCAATCAAAATTCCAACATTCAAAAAACCAAATAAAAATAAAAAACAACAACAAAAATTCTAACAGCCTTCTTTGTAGAAATTGAAAAGCCAGTCATCAAATTTATATGAAGGATAAGGAGCCTCAAATATCCAAAAACATCTTGAAAAATAAGAATGAAACTGGAGGACTCATGTTTCCTAATAGTAAAACTTATTTCAAAGCTGCAGTAATCAAAAGAACATGGTACTGGCAAAATAACAGACATATCTAGCAATGGAAAATAACTGAGGGTTCAGAAATAAACCTTCTGTATATGACCAATTGATTTTTGACAAGGGTGCTAGGTCCACTTAATGGGAAACATTAGTCTCTTCAACAAATTCTGCTGGGAAATCTGGATATCCAAATGCAAAAGAATGAAGATGGATTCCTACCACACACCATCTACAAATGTTAACACATAATGGATCAAAAGGCCTAATATAAGAACCGAAACATTAAAACTCCTAGAAGAAACCATAAGGAAGCATTTTCTGGACCTTGTGTTAGGCAATGGTTTCTTGGCTTTATACACAAAGCATGAGCAACAAATGAAAAAACAGATAAATGGGACTTCACCAAAATTAAAACCTTTGTGTCTCTATGGGCTTCATCATGAGAGTAAAACGACAACCTAAAGAATGGGAGAAAACATTTGGAAGCTACAGATCTGGTAAGGGTTTAATATCCAGACTATATAAAGAAATTAAACAGCTCAACAACAAAAAGATAAACAACCCAATTAAAAAATGGGTGAACAACATGAATTGACATTTCTCCAAAGAAGATACACAAAAGGCCAAAAGGTACATGAAAAATGCTCAACATCATTAGCCATTAGGGAAATGCAAATCAAAACCACAATGGGTTATCATTTTACACCCACAAAAATAGCCACTATGTAAGGAAAACCCGAATATAACGTGTTGAGGAGGATGTTGAGAAACAGGAACACTAGTTCATTGTTTTTGGGAATGTAAAATGCTGCAGCCACTGTGGAAAAATGATTTGGCAGTTCCTCATAAAGTTAAGTATAGAATTACCATATGGGCACGGATGTAGCCCAAGTGGTTGAGTGCCTACTTCCCCTGTATGAGGTCCCAGATTCAATCCCCAGAACCTGCTAAAAACAAAGCAAACAACAAATGAAAAAACCAACTCTCATTGGGGAGTGGATGTAGCTCAGTGGTTGAACGCTTGCTTCCCATGTATGAGGTCCTAAGTTCAATCTCTGGTACCTCTTAAAAAAAAGAATTACCACATGACCTGGCAATCCCAATTCTAAGTATATACCTAAAAGAATTGAAAGCAGGTACTAGAAGAGATAATTGCTCACAGATGTTCATAGCTGCATTATTCACAATTGCCAAAAATGGCAGCAACCAATGTCTACCTGCAATGAATGGATAAACAAAATGTGGTATATCCAAACAATAGAATATTATTCAGATGTAAAAGGGAATGAAATTCTGACACGTGACAACATGAAGACATCATGTTTAGTGAAATAAACCATATACAAAAAGGACAAATAGTGTATGATTTTGCTGATATTAAATAATTAGAAACTAAAGCCAGAAACTAGAATATAGGTTACCAGAGGCTGGATTCAGCATAGGGAATGGGCATTAATGCTTAATTTATATAGATTTCCATTCGGGGTAATGGAAAGGTTTTTTTTTTTAATAATTTTTTTAATTTTTTACAAGAGGAAAGGTTTTGGTAATGGATGGTGGTGACGGTAGCACGACATTGTGAATGTAATTAACAGCACTGAATTATATATTTGAATGTGATTAATGGGAATATTTATATTGTATAAATGTAACTGGAATAAAAATTTTACAAAAACCATAGAACTGTAAACATAACTAGTGAAGCCTCATGTTCTATAGTTAATAGTGATATTAAAATTATAATAATATTCTTTCATTAATTGTAACAAAGATACCATGCTATTGCAAAATATTAATAATAGGGAAAACTGTGGGGGGGTTGTCTATCTATCATTTTGCGTGATATTACTGTAAACCTATAACTTCTCAAATTAAAAAAATTTTTTTTTCAAATTTCCAACCCACGAATATCTGTTCCATCTGGGTGTTGTTAGGGAAGTTGGTTCTCTGTTACTGTGAAATTAAGATGTGACGAATGCTGCAAGGAAGCAGTGAACATAGACCTGCAGTGTATTCCCTCCCATGTCCCTTTGACACTTTTGCCACATCATGGCGTTTCTACCCTTTTATTTTATTTTATTTTATTTTTGATTTTATCATTTTATTTTGTTATTTTTTGTAGCAGTTTCCACACTTAAATTCAGATGCAACACCAGCCTGAAGGAGTGTGCTGCTGGAGCTCCCCGCTTCACGCAAAGCCCTACCCTGCCGCTCGTCTCTGCGTGCTGCGAATGTAGTGACACCACTAAGGACGCAAATGGCTGTGGGGGATTTTCATGCAGTGCACCCTGTGGCCTCCGCCATCTGGCTGGCTCCCAGCCCTCGCTGGCTGCCCCCCATGATCCACTCGTGGTCATCGGTCCCCTCACACTCCAACCATTTCAAAAGCCTGGCTGCGGGCCACAGGACCACGTGGCTGGCCACAGCACCCAGGGAGCAGGCGTTGCAGTGCCGTGTAGGAGCTGACTCTAAAGTGCCCGGCTGTCCTTGGCGCCCCGTGGCTTGTAGCCTCATCACCTGGTCTTCCCCTCCGTCGTCACGTGGCTGACTTCTCCCCGCGTGTCTCTGTGCCTACAGTTCTCTCTTCCCATGAGGTCACCAGTCCACCAGTCAGATTGAATTTAGGGCCCACATGAGTCCCGTGTGACATCATCTCAACCTAACTAATTCCATCTGCAATGACCCTATTTCCAAACAAGGTGTCAGCACAGGTACTGGGGGTTAGGACTCCAGCACCTCCTGGGAGGAAGCATTTTAACCCATAACACCCTGCTAGCTTGAAATCAGCCTTGACAGGAGTATTTACATCATGGTCACTTGCAGATGCTATAACTCGGGGCTTTTCGTTTTTCCCTGGAGAGCCACTTGTTCAACATTCGCCAGCACACCTCTGCACAAGCACAGCCCTCACCACTGTCTGGTTTCCACGCCACGGTAAGAGCTGACCAGTGCCCTGCTCTTGGTGGGCAGCCTGCCAGGACTCCCCTGCAATCCTGATGAGCAAAATGCTCTCCAAGTACCTGCTTGAGCCTAATCCTCCACCAGGGCTTGGTAACCCCTCCTCATCACATGTTCAAAGACTAGGGGAGCTTATGAAACCCCAATCAGGTGTTACCTGTTCTAGCATTTCCCCACTCTGGAGCCAGCCAGTTAAAACCTGGTGAGGAGGTTACATCGACTCACCACCTCAGTATGTTAACACATGTAACCCTCTGTGCCAGGGCATCCATCCATCTAACCAGTAAAATGAAATCAAGAGTCAAGGAGTGTCTACCAGTTACGCTGCCACGATGACTCCTTGCTCGGGCTGGTGCAGGCTCAAAGCAGATAGCACCCATGCAGTGCAAACGTCTTCACGTGGAATAACACCAAAGGAAGGCCAACTCCCACAAGCAGACAGGAGAGAAGGCAAGAAATGGGGGGACCAAAAGATTTCCTAAGAATCAGATTACAGGTTGTCTGCGTGCACATTTGTATGTGTTTGTGTGGAGGTGCATATGTGTGTTTGTTGAATGTGTGTGTGTGTGTTTTTTTGGGAGGGGCTATCAGATGTGTTCCCCCCCTGCCAACCCTTTGGAGTGCTGGTTTGAAAGGATCCCAAAGCAGCATCGGGACTTGGTGGGAAGGGATGCCGTGGGCACGGGGGTTTGGGCGCCAGCAGGTGACCCCCCACCTGTGCCATCCTGAAGCAGAAGACGGAGGTGGGCTTGTGGCGAAGGCAGGCAAGCCCGAGGAGGGGTTGCGTTATGAACATAAATACAGATTTTTATTTTGGCTATTGTTGGTGAATTTACAAATTGCACCAACTTGAAGACCTATGTTGGTTGACTTGATTTAACCCAAAAGCTGGATTTAGATTCCTAATTAGTGGCAAGAGATCATCTGACTCTTTTACTGAAAGTTTAAAATAGAGAGTTTATATAAGAAAATCCTATATTTCACAAAGGCGTTTGCAGTCTTCTCACCACCTACTCTAGCCACGGGCTTCCATCCTGCTGTTTGGATAAGTCACTCCCTGGAGGCAGGGAAAGCAGCTTTCCTAGCTTTCTTCTGTGAAAGCGCAGGCACAAGTGTCTCTCTGCTCAGATACCCTGGAGGTTTGCAGCCAGACAACACGCAGGTCTGTCTGTTAGAATCAAGGCCAAACGTCAGCTCGGAGGGAAATACTTGGAACAAATATTTCCCCAGAGCCAATCTTTCTGAAGCACTCCAGAAGGCTCCATGACCAAAGCAAGGCAGGGGACCAGCTGGGAGGAGCTCAGAATTGAGAGACGGGAGTGGCCCACATCTCCATGGTGGCTGAAGACTCGCCCCTCAGAGCCCCAAAGACTGTGCAGCGGAAGAGGAACTGGTATCATAAACGCTGGACAAAAAGCTCTTGCTTCTCGCTGAGAGCCAGTCAAGGGACTGACTCACGGGAGCTGATTGTTAAATTCGCATGAATTTTGAGAGCCAGTTATTAAGCATGGCTATCATGAAAAATTAAATGACATAAACTTAAACAAAAATAAATATATTATTATTTAATTATACAAAAATAATAATAAAGTAATAGATACTCAAAACCCACCCCTTGCTACTTATTTCACTATGATCCCTGCTCTTGGGGCTGTGTGCAGCTCCTGGCCTGTGTGGTGCAAATCCTACGTCGCGGCGATGGCCGCTGAGCTTGGCTTCCCGGCTCTCATTTAGTGATGTCAAGCTGGGAGCCTGAAACTGACCATGTTGGAGCATTTACACCACGGAAACTGGCAAAAGCTGTGAATCAGCTCATCCCCCTCCCAGCTGGCAAGCATTTCGCATCACACCCCTGCTTAGACGCCTCACTAGACACAGGGGATGAGAAGACGGGCAGAATGAGCTGGCCCGGGTGCCCAGGCAGGCGGAAAGGATGCGAGGACAGGAGCAGAAGCAACTGATGGCAGAGAAAGCACACACATCCGTTCCTTTGATCTTATAAACTGGTATAACTCCTCATTAGGAGTCTATTAGTCAGCCAAAGGGGAGCTGATGCAAAATGCCAGAACTCGGTTTTTATAAAGGGTATTTATTTGGGGTAGAAGCTTATAGTTACAAGGCCCTAAAGAGTCGAACTCAAAGCTATTTCCTCACCCAAGTCTGTTGCCACAGACTTTGTGTTGGAGCAGGATGGCTGCCGACATCTGCAAGGGTTCAGGTTTCCTCTTCCTTTTAAGGCTCTGTGGTCCCAGCTTCTTCCAATGTCAGCTGTAGGCTGGGACAAGTCTCGTCTCTCTCCCGGGGCTCTTTTCTCTCCAGGTTCAGCTGCTCTGGTCTCTCCACAAGGTCAGCTGTAAACTGTCAGGCTCTCTCTCTTCCCGGGGCCTCTGTCGTGTCTATGGAGCCGTCTCTATTCCTCTGTGTTCTTTTCCTGTGTGTTCACTTCCCGGGGCTCCAGCTCCAAAACACTCCAACTAACTCCTCTGCTGTGTCATTTTCTCTTTAAGTCCCCACCCACCAAGGGGGCGGGGACTCGATGTCCTACTGATGTGGCCCAATCAAAGCCCTAATCATAATTTAAGCAAGTAAAAGTGAAACTGCTGAAGTTAATACAATCTGATACACCCAGAGGAACAGAGCGGTTTACAAATGTAATCCAATATCTATTTTTGGAATTCATAAATAATGTCAAACTGCTACTAGGAGGGATGGTATTTAAGTGATCCTTTTGTATATTTCTCATAATTTAACAATGTATATGTGTGAGGAAAAAAAGACAAAAGAAAGACCCAAATTGCAGTTCAAAGAAAATACCAAACTCTTGGTGGCAGGTGTGTTCATCAATATTTAGCAACAGGTGAGAAGTGGGCACTGACCAATCAGAACACCCACTGGCCCAATGGGTACCTGTTGACCATCAGCTTGGCTTGAAGGCACCTTCGTTCCTATTCTCTTCCTTAATTGCCTGCTTGCACCTCAACCACAACCAAAAACTTGTCACACAACCGTGACAGTGACTATGTCATCACACCTGGAACACTGTGGGTGCTCAAAAAGACTTGGTAAATTAACTCATTGGTTCTTCTTCACAAAGTGTTTGGACGTATAAACAATACAAGATTTTGGATACTAACAGGGATAGAGTAGGAGGGACGACAGAACCTGCCTTGAGCAAATGATCTCAAATTTCTTTCCCATCATCGCATTTTTAACCAGTGTCCAGAAGAGGATTTGAATGGATTTGTAGGATAGAGAGAGCAAGGTGTGTGAGTTGGGTGGGGGGCGGTATCTAGATTTTGATCCAGCTCTGCCATTTTATGAAATAGCAGAGACTTCAGTTTATTCATCTTTAAAATTCAGGGTAACACTTCTGGGTAAAGTGACAGTTTGAACAAGCTCATCTAATTTCTTCCTGTCATACATTCCACTGCACCTTCAAGAAAATTTGATTTCAAGGCTTGTGCCATATCTCCTCCTTATCAGCTCTGTCTTCTCCACCCTGCTCTTTGCTCGCTCAGCCACCTCGACCCCCTTGGCCTCTGCCCTCTGCCTTCTGTCTGGAGGGGTCACCAGAGGGCACCAGGGAAAGCTTGGAGGGCAGGAGGTAAGAGAGGGTGGGTGCCCTCTGGGCCTGGGTTAGGGCACTGGCTCCTTCCCCTCGCCCCTTCAGACTTTGGGGCGGAGTGCTGTTGATGGCCTGGTGGTACTACTCCCTCGAGACTGCCCTAAACACTCTGTGTTATTTTTTTTTTTCCCATTTCTTGGTAACAAAAGATCACAAATTTAGCAACTTAAAACAGCACAAATTTATTATCTCACAGTTCTTCAGGTCAGAAGTCCGGGTTCCTTGGTTGGTTTATCTGCTATGGGCTTCAAGGTGTTGGCAGGGCTGCGTTCCCTTCTGAATGCTCCGGAAAGAATCTCTTCCAAGCTTGTCCACGTTGTTGGCAGAATTCGGCACCTTGTGGTTGTAGGATGTAGGTCCCTGTTTTCTTGCTGGCTGTCAGCTTGAGACCAGGCTTAGCTCCTAGAGACCCCTCTCTCTGGTCCTTGCACGTGCCCCGTACATCTCAGAACCAGCAACGATGCACCAAGCCCTTCTCGCACTTGGAATCTCACCAGCTTCCTCTTTCAGCCCGTCTCTCTGACACTAGCTGGAGAAAGTTCTCTGCTTTTAAGGGTGCCTATGATTGGCCTGGGCCCACCCTGATCATCAGGATAATCTTCGTGTCTTAAGGTCTATAACTGTAATCCTGCCTGCAAAGTCCCTTTTGCCATATAATGTAAGATAGTCACACTTTCCAGGCAGGTGACCATTCTGCCTATCACACACTGTTTATGCCTGTCTCAATAGCCTCCTTATTAAATTCTTCTCAATTACCTGGGTTGATTGATAGGAAACATAAACCCATGAAGACAGAAGTATGGGGGAGGTGACAACACCTGTGGAAATGTAGAGGCTGAAAAGCAATGAAATTGCTTTATTGGTCTTATCAGCCATGTTGTAAACCTGGACTGGAGAAAGCCAAGAGCTGCCAGGTTTGTATGGCAGAGTTCTCATGGAATCAGGTACCTGTGGAAACAGGCACTGAAATAAGGAGGCCCGTACCCCACAACCCCGCCACAGCCTCATGGTCACTGTAACTGAAGTCCTTCCTCCTCTCCGTCTTAGGCAGGCCAGATTCTCACCACATCCTCCTCCGTCAGCTCACTCCCTTTGTGTCCACACTCCGTTGATCCTAGGATTTTCCCACTGCCCCTCACTCTCTGATGTCCTCTCTCTTCTCCTTTTCCACCTTGTATTCCATGGTGACTCATTAGAATCACTTCCTGGCACAGATTTCAATTCCCTCGCCCCTTTCCCACTTTGTCCTACTCATTTGGCAAAACCACAATCCTGGGTAATCTAACTCTCTACCTGCACCTTCACCCATACAGCTGAATGCAACAGGAAGGAAACAACACTCCAATTCAAGTCCATAAACACTGAGTGGGACTTAATGCTACCAGGCAAGCATGTGATATTTCCTGATTCATTTAATTTCTCACTCTCCCAGAGGACAACTTTGCACCTCCACTTCTCTCCTCCAGGCTACAGCACCTCCGCCCTCAGTCTCACCTTACCTGTCGACCTTGCTTCCTACTTCACTGACAACCTCCCCAAACCCCCACTACCTCCTCCACCCACCTATTGCATCCCCACCTACCTGTCTGCCTGTTACTGTGGATGAACCAAAAATGCTCGTGCCTGAAACCAATCCCTCCATGCATCCACTCGTGTATCCCACCCCTCTTCCAATCAAGGACACAGCCCCAATGATCTTTACCTCTCTCCTTTCATTACTAATTTTTTTTGCTCTCTTCTGGATCACTCAAGTTAATATTTTAACTACTGGTATTCCTTCCATCTTACATGTATTTCTTATTTTTGCTTCTACCACCAACCACGTCTCTGCTCCAGAATGTAGCTAAATGCCCTGCAGGAATGATCTTCTCTTACTGTGACCAATTCCTCCCTCCCACCCTCTCGTAAACCCACTCCACACAGGCTTCTAGGCCCACGATCCCACGAAAACTTCCCACGTAAGGATCATCAGTGGCTCCCGTGTTGCTAAAGCCGCTGGTCCCTTTTCGGTCTATGTTTTCCCTGACCCACCAGCATCGTTTAGCGCAGTTGTCGCCTCCTTGAGACGTCTCCCCTTGGCTCACCATATTCCCGTTTCTGTCCTTTCCTTGCTGCTTTTTCCTCAGTCTCCTTTGCTCACTTTTCCTCTCCTGAGCAAACTCTTACTGTCCTTGGTCCTCTTTTCCTCTGCATCTACACTCATTCCCACGTTGCTCTCATTCACTCTCATCGCTTTGAATATCATCTGCATGCCACAGCTCCCAATTTTCTGCTTCCAGTTTAGACTTCTCTTCCAAATTCCAAACTGTCCATCTGACATCACCTTAGATATCTTATAAACATATCAGCCTCAACTTATCCAAACATGCTTCTTCCTCAGCCATCTCCACTGCAGTTCATGACATCTCCATCCTTTCAATAGCTCAGGCCCCAAAACTTGGGATTATCTCTGCATCTTATGACCTATAACCAATATGTCAGGTTACTGCATTGGCTCTAACTTCATAAATTATCCAAATTCTTATCAATTCCCACCACCCTCACTGACAACACCCTGGAGTGAAACAGCATTATCTCTTACCTAGAAGCCAATTGCCCCCTAATTGAATCCCTGGCCCCTAGAGCCCATTCTCAACACAGCATCCAGAGTGATCATTTAAAAACCCAAGTCACATCACGCCACACCTCTGCTCAAAGCCCACAGTGGCTACCACTCCACCAGTGTGCAAACCAAAGTGCCCACAGTGGACTTAACGATGCTATCTGATCTGGCCACATTATTTCTCTAACCTCATCTCCCATCATTCAAACTACCACTTCTAGGAACTGCTATCCTTCAGGGGTAGTGTTGCCCCTCCTTTCCTAGCTAGGTTGGTGCCATAGTTAGTTGTTGACAAAATAGTGATTTCATTGTGGAGAAAAATCCTGAATCAGCAGGCAAGATGACCTCTAAATCACCTTCTCATGTTAAATCTCTCTGAGTTTTATCTCTTTTCATGGACACTGATTCCCCTTTGGAAACTTTTGATAAACTTTTGGCAAAAAGGCCAGGGTAGATGGCTGCAGAAAGAGAACCTATTCCAATATAGCTGAAGTTTGACCCTTTAAGTCCCTTTGAAATGAAGAAAAACCCCTGAAATTTAAACTTTAAAAGAGGAATGACAAACAGGTTTCAAATTGCTTGGTCACTCTGTTCATTTGAGAGCAGCTGCCTGGCGTGCTGTGTTGGTAAGGATGCTGAGGTCTTGCCAAGGCTCAGTGGAAGACCATCATGATTGATTGGTGATGTCTGCCACAGATGCTGGATTAGAGGGTGGTGATCCATGTGCTACTTACTTGCTACGTTTGACTTCATAGTTGGGCTTTTTAGAGAGGACAGCCTTTTGCTTCCTGTTCCTTTTTCACACACAATAAGAAAGTAGAAAATAAAAAATTTCAACAGTAAATCTTAAACTTATAAAGAAAGAAAAACTTGAACACATTAATCCCCTTCCTCTTTCAAATGCCCAGAACATATTTGCAGTTTCATAGACACCCACTGTATTTTTGCAATCAGCAATAGCTTCTGTGACAGAGTAGAAATAACTGTATCCCAACAAGTCCGAGTTATAGATCCTGCTTCTCTTCCTCTTTTGTCACCTGGCTATTCTTGGAAACCAGAGTCACCAGGGAAAATGAGCAGTGGAATGGTTTGGGCTGAAAAAGTTGTGAGGTCAGTAGCAGGAAGTCAAGGCCAAGTGTTGAGTAATGGAATATGCTCCTCTTCCTCTGGCTGGCAAGGGAAGAAGAGGCCACTGAGTGCCAGGAGGCCACTCTAGCCCAAGTTATTGGACCTATTTTTGGTGAAGGGACTGTGTACAACCTGCACACATGAAAAGAACACAGAGATGAGTCTCATGGAACTCAGGAAGACGTTGTAACTTATTTCACCTTTACTCTCAAAGAAACATTTATCAAAACTTGGATATAGTAATTGGCATATATAGATCCTGATCAGTTGCATATTCTCGTGTCTATTATAGTATATACCTGCTGCTTTTTCCTGTCTGACATCCATTCCCTTTTCTCCCTTTCTTCTGGCCTTGGTGTGTCAGTATTCATTTGGGAAAACCCTCTTCCCCATTCTCAGTCTCTAGGGTTTGGCTTGGTCAGTTCCAGGGCTGGGTACAGACCTCAGGCCTGACATTGTATTTCGTTCCTCTTTCCACTGAGAGGCAGATGACCCAGACCAAGCTAATAGGGTTAAATGCCAGGGTCTTGCTGGAACTATGGGGGAAGAGCAGCCTTGTTTCCACGAGAATTGCCAAGTGTTATGCTGGTAAAACAAAACAAAACAAAACACACACACTTTTCAGGGAAAATGTATAGGGAGATACTGCCAGAAAAAGCCAATGCAGGAGAAAGGAGAGCTGATCAACAGAGACCGAAAGACAGACAGGCTGGCACCCAGAAAGCCCCCGGATCCAGCCATACCTCTGCACTTGCAGTCACAAGGACCCCAAAACTCTTTTTTATTTCAGCCTCTTTGAATCGGGTCTTTGTCATTTTCAACCGAGAGTGTCCTGACCAGCACATGCAGAGGAGATTTTCCAGTGTTGTCCTTGCTCTTGGTTAGCTGCATTGTAAAGAACTTCCCAAGCGTCCCCCATCCTCCTGGGCCCTGCTGCTCCCACGTAGCCTGCAGAGCGATGCCTGCTCCATGGGAGGTCCAGGTTTATCTCTTATTAAGCTCCTATTATTTTCTGGGTAGAAGCCCAGGAGAGTTTTTGTACATGATCATTTTTGATCTTCCAAGTAATCTTATAAGATGGACATTACTGTTCCCTTTTAACAGACGAGGAAACCAAGACGAGAGAGGTTTAGTGATGAAGTGGTATGCCCACGCTCACACGCTGGGAGATAGGGAAAAGTTCATCCTAAATTCTGATTTTCCATTTCCAGCTGTACTTTTCTCACATATATAAGAGTACTAACTCTCAAGGAAGTGAAAGTAGTTGATCTCTACCTACGTAAATCACTCATGTCTAGAAATTTATCCAAATATAGCCTGGTAGGCTTGCCATCTGAGGACAGATGGAAGAATAAGCAGATACAAGAGAAGTAGCAAAACTCTAAGGATTAAAAACATTGACAAAACTCAACTCCCATCTCAAAAGCCAGCACTCAGCACTCACTGCCAAGCAAGCTCCTGTGGGGGCTTGAGGAAGAGAGTTAACTGGACCAAGTGATCCAGAGCAGGTGCTCCAATGGAGGCTTGATTGGGTGAGCTCAAGTCCCTTGTCAACTTGGCCACCCCCTAGCCCCTGTCAGAGCCCAGACCCCAAGCCCTCTCCTCTCCCAACCCTGTGGGGGCCAAGAACCAGGCTAATTAACTATTATCTAATTACCAAGCCAGGGGAGAAAAGCACATTGCCAGGCTCTGCTGCAGCATAGTCACAGCTCATGCACATGCCAATGCTGAGTGTAGTTTGGATTTTATTTTGATTTTCAGTCATCTGTGATGTCTTTGCCCCAAATAATCTTGGACTATAAAGTGTTATCAGTTAGTTTTTGCTGCCCAACACAGTGGTTTACTTCTCACCAGCCTGCAGTTCGCCTGGACTGGTTCATCTGGACTTGTTCTTATATCTCCAGTCAGCTGGGGGCTGGTCAATTAGAGAGACTCAGTTTTGTTTCATGTGTTCTGTCATCCTTCAGCTGGTTAATCTGGGCTTGTTCTCATGGTGGAGACGGGGGTCCCAGTGAGAGAGCAGAAATGCGAAAGCGTCCTCACGCCTAAACTCCTCAGAATTAGTTCCGTCACTTCCACCACATTCTGTTGGCAAAAGCAAGTTAAAAGATCAGTCCAGAATCAGGAGATGCAGAAATAAACTCCAGCTCTTGATGGAAGGAGTGCAAAGTGACATTGCGAAAGGTGTGACTGTGGGAGGGGGAGAACTGGCCCATTTTTGCAATCTACTAAAGCCGATCATGAGTCTTTACTGATGGGTCCCAACAGTTTCTGCAAGAATGTGTAGAAACAGAACATAAATCACCCGCTTTGGGCCATTGTGAACTGCCATTTTGCCTTCAGGGTAGCTTAGGGTCCACATAGAGCTAAATCTCGGTAGGCATCCAGGAGAACCCCGTCTGCTCTAGTGTCCCTCCTTTTTATCTCCTTTTTATCCCTCCTTTTTATCTCCCAGCACCATCCTCGGAGGGACAGCAGTGAGCCCTTGCCCTCCACCCTAGGGTCAGGCTAGCTCTGCCTTTCAGCTTCTTCACAGCGAAGCATCTTCAACACACACGCCTTTCCCTTGCTAATATTGACCACCTCTCCTAAGATAACTTTATTGCTTTATTGCCCTGAATGACTGCTTTTCCACCAAAGATGAAAAAGGAAAGGAACAATGGCGTGAGAAAAACAAAATTCCATTCCACCAGACTTACCATAAGAAAAACTTAAGAAAAAAGCTCTTTTTATTGGGCGGTGAAAAGAAAGCAGATGACAGCTGAGGAAGGGGCTCGTTGGCAAGGTCAAATGTTCACAAAGCAATTACAGCAAATTCTTCCCGACGTTAAGCGTCTAGCCATGTTTATTGGTGGCCAGCTGCAGATGTGCCCTCTTCTCCCTGGAAAAGATAAAGCAAGTGCAGCTTCCCCTTCAACCACTGTGTTAGGAAAACAATAGTGTTTAGTTCCTTTGGTCCTTTTCCTAGCCAAATGATGACATAATTAAGGCATCTGATTTTCCCCTTACATAAAAGAAGATTAATGGCTAAAACTAGAAGAGGGACTATTGTTTTGCCAGCTTTGTTCCAGGCTGTGGTTAAAATACTTTCTTTCACAAGATGCAACTTTGCCCCAGAGGTAATAAAAACCCCTCTTATGGGATGCGCCTTCCCTTCTGTGAGAAAGACCACACACGGGGGAAGTAAGCAGTCAAAGCTCCCAGCTGTCCTGCATCCAGACTTTTCACCATTGTCCCTAACTGCCAGGAAATCAGAACCTCGTGTGGAAAAGCCAAGGGGAGACAAACCTTGGTCAGATAAAAATGAAGGCATGATCTTGTTCTATTTGTCGAACCCAAAGGCCTTTACCCATAGAGAGTCCTGTGAGAAGCCCAGGGATGCTGGAGCTGAAACTTTGAGTGTCAAGGCTGATCAACGACCTGAACTTCATCTGTTGGGCTCACACCTCTTTTTAAGAGAGCAATAAATGAAGGGACTATCCGAGAAGCAATTTATAAAGCTTATTTCCAGGATTATGATTCCAATCAGTCTATTATGTTATCTGTCATGGACCTGTGGCATCTCCCAGCTCTGAGGAGTCTGCACCTCAGAGACCCTTTTTCACTCCACGGGGTCCTTGATTCTTGATGTGCAGAAGCCCTGAGGCAGCAGTTCCCTTCTGGTGGCTTCTCCCACAGACAACCAGCTGCTCCAGGATGAGCGACTTCTTCCAGCAGTAGGACTCTTGGGTCCTTTGGCTGCTCCAGAAATTAGTTCTGCAAAGCTAAAACAAGATGTGGTGGCTCCCCTTTCAGCTAGAGTTGACACATCACTGCTGATGCAGACAATGCTGAGAAAGACCACCCATGCCTTTTAAAAAACCCTTTGTCCACTCAGTGGAAACATTTTTATTCTGAAGCTCAAGTTTGTAAATTCTATGTTAGTGCTCTCCATTAGAATGTTCTGCAAGGATGGAAATATCTTCTCTAAGCTACCTCCTCCAGTAGCCACCAGTTGCACGGAGCTACTGAGCACTAGAAATGTGGCTTCAGCAACTGAGGAAATGGCTTTAACATTTTATTTAATTTTAACTAATGTACGTTAGAAGAGCCACATGTGGCATCTCTCAAACTTTTAGAATTAATGGTTTCTTATAAAGTTAGCTATGTACTTACCATATGACTCAGCAATCCCACCCCTAGGTATTTATCCAAGAGAAATGAAAACACAGGAATTATACTCCAATGTTTGAAGCAGCTTTATTCATAATAGACCCAAACTGGAAACAATCCAAATGTCCAGCAACTGGAGAATGGATAACCCAGTCGTGCTATATCTGTACAATGGGATGCTACCCAGAGATAAAAAGAACTGCCTTCCGATACCTGATACCATTACCCTAAGTGAAAGAAGCCAGACCATATAATTGTGTGAAATTCTAGAAAAGACAAAACTACAGTGGACAGAAAACACATCTTTGGTTTCCTGGGGCCAGGGACGTGGCTCAGAGGCAGGAAGGGCTAGTGCAGGGATGGGGCATCCTGCATCCTGAGTGTAGTGGCGGCTACATCACTGTGCACAGTTGTCACAAAACTCACTGAACTACACAGAAAATTGGTTAATTTTATTTTATGTTAATTACACTCTCATAAAACTGGTTTTTGAAAATTCCATATATCTTTTAAAATGAATATTATGACATGTATGACAAGTCATGTTTCGAGCTGACTTCTTTATTTACCTACTCAGAGAACCACAGAAAAGCTAAAAGGCAAACTATAGGTAGCTACACTAAACAGGCTGGTTAAATTAAGCTCTAGCAGTGCCTCTGTCAAGTCCACAATCAAAAAGAATATAAACCATTTTCCAAGGGACAACTTACACGCTTGAAATTGTAGTCCCATGAATATGATTATGAAGTCAAGCCATAACCAGATATGATCATTTCCACGAGCTGCAGTCTCTGAATTGGAAAGCTCTACCCTTAGTGTAAACCCAATACTGGGCTGTAGCAGGTGTGGGTGGGGATCCATCAACCTAGGACTGGACCAAGGAGCAAGGATCCATCAGAACTGGTGCCCAGGCCATCCCTGCTTTGAATTCTTACAGCACCCAGCATCCAGAACTCAGAAAGAGAGACTGGTTTTCATTAACAGAAATAAAATCAATGCAATCAAAGCATTAGATATTAAGCTGTAAGGATTGCAGGAAGCCAAACCTTCCCAGCAGCAGAGTTTTAATGTCACCCCTAACTCAGCACATCAGGATAATTATCCCAGGGAATGATTCCTTCCCCCAGTCACCAGCACCCAACACCCAAAAGCAAAATGAGAATGCAACCCTGTGACAGGCTTGCAGAGCCAGGAAGTGCCCCTACAGGACCCACCCTCTAGACAGAGGCTTCGGGAAGCAGGGGGCTGCTGAGGGTGCATGGAAGGCGTGAGGGAAATAGCCAAAGTCTAGAATTGAACATACCCAGTCACCCCCCACCCGCTGGAACCCCACTAAAATGAAAGTAAAGGTTCTTATTTTTGTCATTTGTTTTATTATTTAGTCATAAATCTTCAAGGGCAAACCATGTCCCTCTTCAATGGATTCCTGTTGCTCTTGAGATGAGACCCCAAGTCCGTCGTTTCACTTAGAAGGTCCCACATAACGAAGCTCCTGTTGACCTCTCAAGCCCCATGCCTCTCCCTCCCTCTGGCCCTTCCCCATTTCTCTGCTCCAGTCAAACCTAACAACTTTCAGCTCCTCAAATGTCCCATCCTCAGCCCCTTATACTGGGCATTGCTCTGCCTAAAATATCTTTCGCTTTCAAGTCCAGACTTAGATTTGGCATCCTCTATTGATGGCTTCCCCCACGGGCTGCTGGTGTCATGCCCCAGAAAAGAAACAAAAGCAAAAAATCTTTGAAAGCTAAAGAGTAGAGGTACCAGTCCTAACTGTTCTAGCAAAAAGAGAAAGGTAAACCCTGAGCCTAAGTGGAGAAAACCAAGCATTGCTGGATTTGCACCCCAGTGACCTCAGGAAGTCCAGGAATGAGGACAACCAGTGCCTCAGTAAGCAGAGGTACAGGGGCACAGGCTGAAAATCACAGAGACTACCAGATCTTCCCCTGCCCCACAAGGCCAGGCGGCCCTCCTCCACCCTGGTCCTGGGACACCACCCACCCTAAAGGCCCGGCGATGAATGCTGAGGCACCCTGCCTGCCCCTGCCATGTGGCTGCAAGAACCTTAGCCTTTCCCCCTCCAAGGATGAGACTGGAGGAATTTGGGAATCTGAGTCAACCTAAGGAAGCAATTCCCCAACCTGTACAGCTCAGTCGGACAACCCCACAGTGGGGTCCACTTTTTTCAAGCCCCGTCCACCTACAAAGAAATCCCAACTGGCTCTTTTGGTATAAGTGGGGAAAAGAAAAATTTAAAAACTAAAACTATCAGAATCTTCAGAAGAATTACAGTTACTGCTTCCATGAAACAAAAGTACAATGCTTTAAAAATAATTTTAAATAATATCAGAAAAGAACAATAACAAAGCTCTTGGAAATAAAAAAATAAATAAAAAAAAATAAAGTAGACATTTAACACTCAATAAAATTTTGAAATTGAAATTGAAAAAATTCCCAGAATGCAAAGCAGAAAGAAAAGAGATAGAAGTCAGGAGGGAAAAGATGAGGAAATGGGAGAACTGGTCCAGGAAGGCCAACATTCACATAACAGCAGTTCCAAAAGGAGAAGACAGAGGCAGGAGGGACAGAAATCACCACGTCCCGGAAGGAAAGACATGAGTTTCCAAAAGGAAAGGGCCAGCCGGCCAACGCATAGCAGCATGGATGCCAACAGTTCCTCCCTAAGGCACCGCGCTAAGAAATTTCAGAAGTAGACAAAAATAACACCTTGCATCTTCCAGAAAGAGGGGGAAAAGGTTTCACATGCAGGAACCAGAATCACGATGCCTTCTGGACTCCTCAGCAGCAATGCTGGGAACTAGGAGCCAATAAAACGATGCCCCCAAAACTTCGAGGAAAAATTACCTCCAGCCTAGAATTCCATGGACTTAGGTCTGAGGAGAGAAAACAACATTTTCAGATATTAAAGTTCTCAGAAAAATTATTTTCTATTCTCCTATTTACGAAAAGCCAGTGAAGATGTGCTCTACTGAAATGAGGGAGGGAAAGCAGAGGACGCAGGAAAGGGGGTCCAGCGAGAGAGACCCCCAGGGTCAGAGAGAAGGAGGTCCAGGCGGTCGGCCCTGTGGGCACCAGGAGAGGGTTCCACAGCCTGCTGGACAGTGGGAGCATCCGTGAGAGGAGACGGATGCAGCTAGGGGAGGGTCTGGGGGTAGATCGGGTGAACTGCACCAAAAACAAGGAGAAAAAAGTCCAAGACCACCATTAACGCCAGGAAAACCAGAATGATGCAGAAAGGAAATACGAGTCTTAGCTGGGAACTGCATTTACAAGTGGACCTTAATGTAACCGAAGCCTCCACATCCCATCGTGGGGACGGTGGGAGGGTAGGACATGGTGCCTGAGAGCTGACGGAGCAAAGGTGCGAAATGGAGCCTCGACCTCAGCCACTGCAAGGAAGGGCCACCGGGTAAGGACTGCTGCTCAGAAACGGAGAGCACACAGGGAAATCTCAGACACGGGGGAGATCCTAAGAGAATCTGCAGACAGAGACGAAGATGGGGTCCCTGGGAAACAGGAAAGGGGAAACAGGGAAGGGACTTAAGCATGTGTTCACTCCCTACTATGAACCAGGCTCTAGAAATGAAAGTAAAGCATATTTTTTAATGCAGATTATGTGTCCTGTCCTTGACCTCCAGGCATTCGCGGTCTTGGAGGAAAACCAGTCACAGAAATCAATACAGCCAGTGCTCACTACTCGTGGCAGTTGGGTTCTTTAAAGTCTCCACAAACACTGAATGAGTGAACTCTAAAACCATTGCTTCTAGGGGAAATACAGAGTTAGGCTCCTGCAAGCCTCTGGTCACAACACTTTTGTCAACAGATCAGCACTTAACCTCGCTTTATGAGTGTGTCTGTCTGAAGGCAGCTTATTTAATCCACCTTGTTGACCCACTAACATCGACTGCGCTGCCAACAGCATTCTAACTCATGCCTGAACAAAGCTGACCCAGCCTACGCATTTTCTCCACAAAGCACATCGCAGCCTTCTTGTGCTTAAGAATACTAGACAGCACATCGGCACTACGTTTGGCAGCCATTTTAAACAGTAAAATCACCGACCAAAAAAAAACCACAAAAATTTGAAAACTGTGACATCACATATACTGCGGAAAGGCCACTTGTTTACAGCATGAGAGCTGAGACAAGACGGCAGAGCGGCACCCCGTTCACCCTCAGCTGGGAACGTGCACGTTGGGCAACTCAAATTTTTCACCACTCTGCACAGGTCCGCGAATGACAACAAAAGGCCCGCAAATATTGATTTTCAGGGTTACAAATAATTTTAGTCAGCATGCAAACTCACAAACAGAATCCATGAATAGTGAGAATCGACTGTAATTGTGCTGCCACATGAAAACAAAACCACTCAAGTCTCCAGGGATTGAAGGAGTTTATTCCCCATTGCCTTGATCTTCTCTGGGAAGTCGGATGCAGGATCTTCAGAGAGAAATGGGAAGTGCAAGTGGGATATGGTGTTTGAGGAGAGAAAGTTCTGGAATTGCACAAGTGACCTGGGGAAAGGGATAGACACTGGCGTGTACGCTGTTGAGGCAGGGGACCGAGTGCTCAGATGGAGTGGGGACCCCCGGCGCAGGGCAGTGGGTGAATTTCTGCAGCCCCACTCGGTCGTTGAAGCGTTTGTGTGGGAAATGGAGTTGCCATGAGCACCAAGGTTTGGTGTGAGCTGGGTGGGTGCAGTGAAACCAGGGGCTGTGCAGATGGGAGTCCCTGCACAGAGTGATGGGTGCGAATCTGCCCGGAGCAGGACGGGCGCCTGTGCACTGGGCTCAAGGAGGACACGAGTGAGCATGATCAGAGGAAGATGAGGGCAGAGGCGCAGAGCTGGTTCCTGCAGGAGTGGAGCTCTGCCCTCCACACTTCAGGGCTGCGCAGTCCAGGGCGCCTGGAGGATGGCGTCAGTGCTGGTGTCTTGTCAGCTTGTGCTTCCAAGGGGAAGAGTTTCTGCTTGGATGCCGAGGACAAACCGTCTGGAGCCAGGATGGGGAGTCAGTAAACTTCTGTTGTTTTAAGCCATCCCGTTCGCGCGACTTTGTCGCAGCAGCTCTAGGAAATTATGACGAGGGCTCTAAGGGTAGAGCAGGAGGCCGGGCAGTCTGGGAGGAGAGCTGGAGGGCGGGGGAGGTTTGCATTGCCCAGAGTGGTGAGGGGGATGGGACCAGCAGGGTGGGGTTCTCTGAGGAAAGGTTTCGGCAGGCCGGCCAGGTACGGAGGCCTGAGGATGTGGGGCAGAGTGGGTTCTCGGGTGCCTGGGCACCTCCTAGACTCACCGGGTAAAAGCTTTCTTTCCAAGCACATGTGTACACTTTCATTTGTCAGATGACACGACCTAAAAACATTACGTGTTCATCTTTTAACCCAAATTGCAATTACCAAACCATCGATCAACCTTCAGAGTCTACAGCTGAGGTGCCTGGAGAACCTCACCTGTCCGGCCTCTTTAGCTGAGGCTTCTGTGGGTTACAGTTTCATTCATTCTATTTTCAGGTTGCAAACTGCCTCCAATCATTTCTAAAGACCAATAGCCTAAATAAAAATAATAAACTAATTCACCAAGACCTTTTAGCTCCATAAATAGGTACAGCCAAATCCCAAATGATAAATCAGCCTAATAACTAGTAATTATTAGTTGCATATTGAATTTCTCTGGGACTTAAGCTAGACATAAACTGGAACAAATTGTTCTAATCTGGGAGACAGAGAAATAAACAGACCAGACCCATTTTTTTTTTCAGTGATTTAAAGTTATTATTATTTATTTAAATGGCACCAGATCTCTGTGGCGGGAAGAAAAACTGTTTCCCCAAAGATGTCCATGTCCCAAACCCCAAAACCTGTGACCATGTTACCCCACACAGCCAAAGGGACTTTGCAGATGTGATTAAGCTAAAAATCTTGTTATGGGTGTTTGTCCTGGGTTATCCGTGGCTAATGCACATGGGCCCAATGTCATCACAAGGGGACTTTTTAAAATTTTTATTTTTTTAATTAACAACTTTATTTCAAATTCACAAAAATAAAAGAACAGAAGAAGGCAGCTCAACAAGTTATGGAAACATTTCTCCTAAAAATTTCTGGATTATCCGTGGCTAATGCACATGGGCCCTGTGTCATCACAAGGGGCCTTACAAAGGGAAGCAGGACGGTCAGAGTCAGACAGAGAAGCTTTGAAACTGGAGGGCGGGGCCATGAGCCAAAGACACCCCAGGAAGCTGGGCCCTAGGGCACCCATCCACGGCAGGGGCCCTGGGGGCCTCGCTGTTTCTGTGGTCTGGACTTCCCGCTCCAGGGCCCACATCATTCCTGCCCATTCCAGACAGGCCTTGGCTCCTGGCGCTGGATGCTGCCCTCCAGCCTCCAGCCTGGCCCTTGGCCCTGAAAGGTAGCTGAGTCTTTGCAGGCAGTTATTCTGCCTACCATAAGCTTTAGCTCCTTTTTTGAAAAATAACAACTTTGGTTTTATATATATATAATCTGGTCTGTTTATTTCTGCCCCCAAAGCAGAACAATTTGTTCCAGTTTGTGCTCAGCTGAAGTCCCAGCAAAATTCAATATGCAGCTAATAATTATTAGTTATTGGGCTAATTTTTCATTTGGGATTTGGAAGAGTTGGGAGAGACTTTGTGGAGGCTTGGAGAAGAGCTGGGCTTCCGGCAGGCATGGAAACCTGTGCTGGGGGTTTCAGGAAGAGGCAGAGCAGGGCGCTTTCAGTCACGTGAGAGTCCCAGACTTTGCCCTCCTCAGCAAACCTGCTCAGAAGGATCCCCTCAACCCCACGCTCCTGAGGTCGTCTTAGCAACCATGGTGGGGCAGCAGCCTGTGGCATCATCCCTGGAAGATTCCGGAAGGATTTTTCAGACCTGGTATTTGGAAAAACAGGGCTTCTCGCAGGCAGGACGTGGAGAAGGAGCCTCTGTTGCCGCATCCTGCAGAGAGGGGGTTGTCGATTTGTTTGCTTGTTTGTTTCTTCAAAGCAGGAGACCACATCCCCAGAAGTGCAGGGGTTCCCCCAAGAGCAGAGGTGACCAGGATAGGGCGGTGGGCGCGTCTGCCCCAGGGGCAGGCGTTGAGGGGAGGGGCGCGCCGTCTGAGGTAAACTAAAAAAGAATAATACGTGTGCTTTTAGTATCATGACGTGCCAGCAATTCCAAACAATGTCAGTGATGAAATACTCCTCTGAGTTAAAAATGACTTTTTTTGGTCTAAGCTGTAAACAATTCCTGTGGTGATTATTTTAGTAACAGGGCATTTCTGTTACTCATCCGTCAATAAGCCTTGTTGGGAGAGCTCCCAGTTAGGTGGACAGAATTTCACAAGGTCATTTTGGGTGCGGTTTGGCCCCGCATCTCACATGAGGCTGAAATCACCTGCGGCAGCGCCGCGGCACAGGCCAGGGAGCAGAGCCCGAGCCGCTTCACCTCTTTGTTCTCTGTGCCCACTTTTATGTCTGTTTAAAACTGAAGGTGGGCAGACAGAGTGCTGACTGCAAGGAGTAATATTTTGTTTGGTAAATGCCAATTTAAGGCTATGCACCAACTGTTTTACTGAATTTGAATACTGTCTTCAAGATGAAACATATTCTCTTGTCTTTGCTCGTGTTTTAAATCAAGAAAATAAAACTTAGAAAAGTGGTATAATTTAGTAGTTGTCTAAATTGTACCTTTTGTAGATGTTTCTGTTTTACTAAAATTTACTTATTGTTTACTGGACAATTATTCACATAAAATATTGTCCCAGACTGTAACCAAAGGATCAGAGTTTAAACTGTTGTGTAGATTTTATAACTGTTGGAAAAAAAAGAAAGGTGCTTATTTCCTTTTTGTACTTTAATATTTTATTTATTTTTTTACTGGTGTGATTATATATGTGAAATTTAATAATAGAAAAATTTCACTGTCTATGTTTCTTTCCTGGCCATTATTATTATTTGTTCCATTTCATGGTTATTAAGAAAAATAATTGTGTTACACAGAGAAGGTGATATTAAAATACCATCCACTCTGGGGTTCAGACTTACCGGGTCCACCCTGAACCTGTTCCGTTTTCTCATGTCCCCTCCAACCTATAATTTCCCCACCTAGCACATGGCACTGACCTTGCTCGCGACCTTCGCGGGTGAGACCCCCTTGCGCCCTCTGGTGGATGGGTCGATGATGGTCGCAGGGGAGAAGCGGCTCTGGAAGCCTCAGCCCATCATTTTCCTTCTCTTTTTGATGCAACTCACAGCCTCCTACCTCGCATCGAGTCTGGCATCATGTCCCTGCAAATAGGTGAATTTGGGGTGTGGATGCTTCAGCGTTGCTCCAATTACCATTATCAGGGAGGAATTGCCACTGGGGAGAAAGGGACTGAAACCCCACTCTTCTTTCTCTACTTCCCGTTCAGAAATACTAAAGTGTGCTGGAGTGCACACGCCAATGGATTGTAGGAAAGGACCGGGGACAGGGAGGCGTCTGGGTCTGCGAGCACCGAAGGTTCGAGCCACCAGCGAGGAAGCTGGCTCTGAGCCCCTCCGTGGTGGCGAGGGAAGCCCTTTTGCCCCAGCCTCCCAGTGCCCTTCGTGCCTGGGGGAGACGGCTTGCCCAGGAGGGAGCTGTAAGGTCCTGTACACGTGGGGTCCATGCAGTTTTGGTCTTTTGTCTCCTCTCCTGAGGAGCCATCGCTGCTATCTGGATACAAAGGGACCTTCTACCCCAGCGTGGAGGGGAGCAGGCAGCTGCGGGGGGGCTTGGGTGCTGGGCTGATTCATGGGCTCCTACAAGCGCTTTGAGGCTTACTTGGGAATATTTGGGCAGAGAAATATTCAGAAAAGTTTGGATCCATTTCAGAAGTGCCAGAGGGGCCATTGCAGCTTGGGCGTCAAGGTCAGTGTGGCCTCATTTGCATTCCAGTCTGGTGAATTCTGCAGCAAAGTACAAGTTGTAAATTGTTAAACCGACCTGGAAAGCAATGGAATCCATGCAACGTTATCCACCACAGGGCTGAGCTGCTGATAGGAACTAATTAATCTAGTTATTTCCAATCTGCTTCTAGAGAAATCAGTATGCGTCCAGGCACTGGGCTCTGTTTAAGTTGTAAACAGGCTTGTGTTTTCAAAAGAGCCACAGACATTTCTGACCAACAGATACAGACTGCATCCAGAAAATGTCAGCAGAAAGATGGCTCTCTGGTGGCAGGTTTTGGAGAGCTCAAAAATGAGGTACAAGAGGAAGAAGAGAGAAGAGCAGCAAACCAGAGAAACAGCAGGGGGAAATCAATCAAAGCAAAAAAGGAAAGAAGCAGCGCAAGAGGGAGCTGCTGTTGAAGGGGACCCCCTTGAGCTCCAGCCTTGGCCAGGACAGTGGTGGAGGCACACCTGCCCCCCTGGGACCTCTGGGACCCCTGGGGATCCCTGCCAGCTGAGGCGTCATCAGTTCCCTGCCCTTGCTCTGAGATCCCTCTGGCTCCCCGCAACTCCTGCTGCAATCTCAGTCTCTTCTCCCCACAGCTGCCTCCTGCCAGAAAAAGAAACCTACTCA
Organism: Cabassous unicinctus; assembly: GCA_029593785.1. Lineage (NCBI taxonomy): Eukaryota > Metazoa > Chordata > Mammalia > Cingulata > Chlamyphoridae > Cabassous > Cabassous unicinctus. The sequence continues at coordinate 55,228 of JAQZBX010003011.1, forward strand.
GTTCAACCTCTTCAGCCCCATAAGCCCCATCTCCTAGCAGTCAGGGCCACCCTGCTTCCTGACGTTTTCCGCTCCTTCCTAAGGTTTCATGAAGAACAGAGCTGGCATGGGGCAGGAAGGAGGCTGCTCTTGGCAGGCCGTCTGAGGGGGCCTCTACAGCAGCAGCCCTGGCAGAGCTGTGGCTGGGGAGAAGGAGTCTCCCAACTATTTGTCTGGCATGGTTTAAATTTAAGCCACAACGAACATGACAATTAATGAAAATAATTAGAACAATGAGTGCTCAGTAACTCCCATAAACAGTAATGAATAAAGTGAATACTGAGCATAACTTAGAGTCCTAACAAATATGACAAACAACCAGTAATATTTATACCCACCATAATCTGTAAAAAGAGTCTGGATTTGCTCACTAAAAGTGTTCTTTAATCACATTAAGACTGGGGACGACGAAATAGACCCTGTGTCTTTGGAGTGGAAGCTGTTCTGCCGTCTAAGGCTGGGATCCCTGAGCAGGCGTGCCCTTCGACTTCATGTCCTTGCATTCAGTCATCCCAAAGCCCCACAGACGCCCCAGGCCGCCCTGCAGTAGCATCTTCCGACAAACTGGGCTCCGAGACCCTCCCTCCAAAGAAAAATATGTGCTGGGGAAAAAAGAGAGAGGGAAGAAAGAGTCACGTGTCCTGGGAGACACGGAGGACAAGGTACGGATTACTCAGCGCCTTGTTTCAGCTTGAGGGGCAGGAAGCTGCCCTGAGCCCCTCATGACTGTGGTATAGAAATCAGCTGCTAAGTGTTATTTTTATGCCTAGGGAAATAAGTTTACTAGCAATAACCAACCAGAAACCAAAACATGCTAGCTTCTGCTCTGAGAAAACGAATGAACCGTGAATGACTAGTTCCACCTGAGACCTTGTTAAGTAGCAGGCATATTCGAAGCAGTTAGTCAACTTCCCTTGGCTTTAGAACTTTTCAAAGTACCAGTGTTGACACTTCATCAAAACCTATAATGGGGGAGCAGACGTGGCTCAAGCAGTCGGGCGCCTGCTCCCACATGAGAGGTCCTGGGTTTGGTTCCCGGTGCCTCTTAAAAACAAAAACAAAAACAAAACAAACAACAAGCAAACAAACGAAAAAACCAACTCAGGGAAACCAATGTGGCTCAGTGGTTGAGTGCCAGCTTCCCACATACAAGATTCCAGTTTTAATCCCCAGTCCCTGGTACCTCAAAAAACAAAAAAAAAATTCTTTATATTTTTCTAAATATTCTATATATTTTTATATTCTTATTAAAAAAAGCATTACCAGACCTATACGATTTCAGAAATTGTAAAGCAGCCCTGTACATCTGTAAATCTTATTGAGTGGTGGTGTTGGGCAGGAAAAGTACAGCAATGGCATCCTATTCCTGACATTCTAGCTATGTGACTGCGGCAGAGTCTGTTTTCCAAAAACGGCCCTGGCAATGTCTCTTTGGTGTGATCTTCTCACGCCCTTGTCAAGAGGAATAGCTGAATCTGGTCTGGTCCTACTGACTTGCTGGACAATGGAATGTGATGGAAAAGATGCCCTGGGACTCTGGAGGCTTTGCCATGGATTTGCAGCTTCTGCCCAGGACTTCTTGGGGGATCCACCCTCCATGCTGCGAGAGAGGCCCCACGTGAATGTGCTGGCCAGTGGCCCGGGATGAGCTCCCAGGACACAGCCAGCAACCAGGGCCAGCCTTGTGGGTGCGCCATCTTGAGGCAAGCCCAGCGGGCCTTCCGAGGAGCACAGCACAGCCGGCGTTGGACGACGACCTCGCCAGAGAACCAGGGGAGAACCGCCCGGCTGAGCCCAGGCAAGCCACAGTACCATGAGAGTAAAAACAGCCTGCTGGTTTAAGCCACGACGTTTTGGGGTGGCTCGCTACAGGACGATGGATAACTGGGGGAGGGATCTTTGGTGAACTGCTCAGCTTTTCAGATCCTGTTTGTGCATATGCTAAAAAGAAATAGAGAATGATCTTCTACACTGGATTATACTTTTGGCTTTTGTGAAGATCAAATAAAAGTGTTGTGAGACATATAAAATGCTATTAGTCATTACTGCTTTTGTAGATCAATTCTTCCTTTTCTTGTTTCTAATTTTATTAGCATTTCTTATTTTTTCTATTTAAAAAATTTCCCCTCTGATTATAAGAATTGAAAATTACTGGTCAAGGAGGGGGAAGAGGAGGACAGGCATGAATGTGCATTACTGGGAGAAGAGCTGAAGTAAGAGAAGATGACATGGAAGCCCAGTCCCACATCTCCACAACCACTGAGAAGAAAAAAGTGGAGAAATCCATAACGAAAGACTCTTCTTGGACAGATGTCAGTGAGAAAGCCGTGGCCTCCAGGACTACTTCCAATGTGTATACAATTTAAGAACCTCCAAAGCAAGGGCTGGCTTGTCTGAAATCTTTGATCAGATATTTGCTGCTGATGAAGGAGCTTTTCACTGATATCCTTATATTCTTTAACAGACAATTCAGCTGATTTTTCAGCATTTTGAAATATTTGAAGTTTTGTTGTTTCATGTAACAAAATAATATTGCCACTTGATTTCTGGGTAGTTATATTTTTCTACTTTTCTCTGTTAACTGCATAAAAGTAATGTATGTATCATTTTAAAAATTACTGAAATTTAAAAAGACACACTGTTAACTTCTTATGCATTCTTACCTTTGTTAGGAACTGCTGTATGTGAATTATCTTGCATATTACCATTATTCCTTTGGAAAGTTGGTTTTTTGGCATTCTTATAATGAAAAAAACTTAATGTGAAAGTTTCTCTAAAATGGGATTATTATTTAATAGCAACTTCAAGGGAATAATATAATAAATAATATATCTTTATTTAAAAAAAAAAAGAAAATTACTATAAAAAAATTTGTCGACTAGACAAAAGCTGAAAGGGAATACTATGATTACCTTATAAACCTTTCACAGAACTAGAACTTCTGTTAACATTTTAGAATATTTACCATCAATCTTTTTTATAGATATACTAATATACATACATATGCAATAGATGCCCTCTTATTTACATGATGAAAATGATTAATTTGTTGCCTAATCAAAAAAGTAAGAGTAAGATATTATAAAGAATACATGAATACATGTATACTTTAAATATTTAAATAAAAATATACAATAAATAAAATTAGATGATATTCTTTATTTTAATGTAATGTCTTGGCTCTAACTAGAATTCTGAGTCGTTTCTTGCATTAACCACACTCATGATTCATTCTTTATGATGCTTCACTTTTGTTTTTTTTAAAGCCGAGCAATCCCCGGAGGGCATTCATGAAAAATCTAATCACCGGAGCCTTCAATATGTTACACCTTTTTTCAGTCTTTACAATTATCTCACCAACATCTCATCACTGAATTCCATATACATTTTTAAGCAAATCTCTTTTGTTTGTCTTTCTAAAGGACTCATCTTATAGAAATTCTCTTTGGTAGTCATAGTTCATTGATTTACCTTACTTAAAAATTGCTTAATTGCAATAACAAGTACAATAAACAAAATAGATTTGGGAACAAATAAAAGTCTTGAGTTAAATTTAATTAGAAGAGCTGAACACAATTATTAGGCTTGAAATCTACCCCCAAAACAGAAATAAAAGCCACAATATTTTCAAGAAACCATAAAATATCCACAAAAACATTGACTATATTTTAGCCAAAAGAAAGTCATAATAAATCCCATAATGGAAAAAATTTGAAACCAAAAACAACACCTAAAAATTTCCATATGACTGGAAGCTAAATAATATACCTCTAAATAAATATTGGATTTAAAGGAAAACATTCTTCAAATAATGAAATATTTAGAACTAAATAATAATGAAAACCCTACAGATCAACATTTTTTTAAAAAACAGTACTTACAGGGAAACATGCAGCTTTAATTAAATATACTTGTTAGAGAACAAGAAAAACTACAGGGAAGCGGATGTGGCTCAATCGATAGGGCTCCCGTTTGCCATATGGGAGACCCCGGGTTCAATTCCTGGGGCCTCCTGGTGAAGGCAAGCCAGCCCACATGGCTCTGTGAGCTGACACAGCAAGACATCACAACAAAGGGAGACCAGCAGACACAGAAAAACGCACAGCAAATGGACACAGCCAGCACAAGCAGCAAGGGGGGGATAAAAAAATAAAAAAATAAATCTTTAAAAAAAAAAAGAAAGACTACAGACAAGCTGCTAGTACTAGAATTCAGTGAAAAAGAGAATAAAAAATAGAGATTAAAAATACAAAAAGCTGGTTTTTTAAAAGAAAAATTAAGAATAAGCAAATAAACAATATATAGAATGAAAAGATGGAAGACCACGAATTTTAAAATAAGTTATTATTAATATTAAATTCTAATAAATTTGAAAAGCTAGGCAAAATAGTTACATTTCCAGAAAAATATAGACTCTGATAATGGAGACAAGAAGAAACAGATCACTTGAACAGAAGGGCAGACATCAAAATCTTGCAACGGAAATGAAAATAAGCTCCAGGTTCAGATGGGCTTATAGGTTTAAAAAAAAATGACATGAAATAGATCATTTCTTATCCTATGTAAATTAATTTAGAAAATGGAGGGAAATAGAAAGCTACTAAATTATTTTATGATGCTCAAATAACTTTTATTCCAAAGTTGTATAAGCAGAGCACAAGGGAAAATACTTATAGCGCTATATTACTTCTGAACACATACTAAATCGCAAATAAAATACTAGCTAACCTAACATAAGAGGATGTTTTTTAAAATTATGTTTTGTGGATATCTGTAATCAAAAGAATGAAAGAGGGCCCCTATCTCACCCCCTATACAAGAATCGACTCAAAATAGATCAAAGATCTAAATATAAAAGCCAGGACCATAAAACTACTATAAGAAAATGTAGGGAAACATCTTCGAGACCTTGTAATAGGTGGTGGTTTCTTGGACCTTACACCCAAAGCATGTGCAACAAAAGAAAAAATAGACAAATGGGACCTCCCCAAAATTAAACACTTTTGTACCTCACAGGACTTTGTCAAAAGGGTGAAAAGGCAGCCAACTCAATGGGAAAAAATATTTGGAAATCACATATCTGATAAGGGTTTAATATCCAGGATATATAAAAGAGATGTCTCAACTCAATAATAAAATGACAAACGACCCAATTAAAAAATGGGCAGAAGACTTGAATAGACATTTGTCCAAAGAAGAAACACAAATGGCAAAAAAACACAAGAAGAAATGCTCAACATCACTCATGATTAGGGAAATGCAAATCAAAACTACAATGAGATATCATTTCACACCTATCAGAATGGCCACTACTAAAAAGACAGAGAACTACAAGTGTTGGAGAGGATGTGGAGAGACAGGAACACTTCTTCACTGTTGGTGGGAATGCAAAATGGTACAACCAGTATGGAGGACTGTTTGGCAGTTCCTAAAGAAGTTGAATATAGACTTGCCACGTGACCCTGCAATACCACTACTGGGTATATACCCAGAAGAACTGAGAGCAGTGACACGAACAGACATCTGCACACCGATGTTCATAGCAACATTAGTCACCATTGCCAAAAGCTGGAAACAACCCAGGTGTCCATCAACAGATGAATGGATAAACAAACTGTGGTCTATTCACACGATGGAATATTATGCAGCTGTAAGAAGAAATGAAGTTGTAAAGCATATGGCAACATGGATGAACCTGGAGGACATTATGTTGAGCGAAGCAAGCCAGACACAAAAGGACAAATACTGCATGAATGCGTTACAATGAAGCAAATATGTTGTGTAACATATTGTTTGATTCAAAAAAAATTTTATATGTATCCAGTACATTTAATTGAGAAATGTATGTATCTATTCATCTGTGTTTACTTTTTAGTTTTTAATTGTTTTTATTTTCAATTTTTAAATGTACAAAATAAAGTGAAAAAAAAAAAATAGGGGAGCGGATGTGGCTCAAGTGGTTGAGCTCCTGCCTCCTACGTGGGAGTTCGCGGGTTCGGTTCCCAGTGCCTCCTGAAAAAACAAACAACAAGTGAAACAAATGGAAAAACCAACTCAGGGAAGCTGATGTGGCTCAGTGGTTGAGCGCCAGCCTCCCTCATATGAGGTCCTGGGTTTAATTTCAATCCCTGGCCCCCGATACCTCAAAAAAAAAAAAAAGGTTGAAAGTAGGAGGATGGAAAAAGATATACCATGCAAACAAAAACTGAAAGAAAGCTGGAGTAGTTTTACTAATCTCAGACAAATAGACTTAAGACAAAAATTGTTAGTAGAGGCAAATAAATGTATTTTTAAATGAAAAAAAATTACGTTCTGATAAAAGTGAGATTTATGAGCCCTGCAAGGATGGTTCAACATCAGAAAAATCTAACAATGTAATTTACCACATTTCTAGTAATATGATAAAACCTTTCAAATTATCTCAATTGGGTCAGAAAATACTTTTTAAAATAAAGCTCAGCACTTATTTATGATTTAATATTCTTAGCAAATGAGGAAATATAGGCAATTTCAAACCTTACAGCAACGTCTTACTTAATGGGAAGAAACTTTAGACACATTGACTTTAAAAATCAGAGCAGCATAAGCATTCCCACTATTTTTTAAGGAAGTGCTGGTAGTACTAACTTATAATACAATTATAAAAAATAAATGGTGCAAGAATTGGAAGGAATGATATAAACCTGCATCATTTACAGATGATATGATACTTATACATTGAAAAATCAACCATAATTGACTATTTAAAAATAAGGAGAGGGAAGCAGATGTGGCTCAAGCAATTGGGCTCCTGCCTACCACGTGGGAGGTCTGTGGTTCAGTTCCCGGTGCCTCCTAAGGAAGACAGCGAGCTGGCGCGGCAGGCACGGCAAGCTGACGTGACAAGATGATGCAACAAGAGACACGAGGAAAAACATAACGAGAGACACAACAAAGCAGGGAACAGAGCTGGCTTAAGCGATTAGGCTCCCCCTTCCCACATCAGATACTTGATGTATTATAGAGACGGCAATAATAGGAGAAGACTGGTGGTTTAGTAGATAGCGAAGGGAGAACCGGCTCATTGAGGGGAGAAAACACTGGAGCTCACATTGCAGCCAGATGGCCTAAAGATCTAAATGTGAAAGGGGAAATGACAAAGTCGATGGAAGTACGTGGGCAGCTTCTGCTTCCAGCCAACATGGGGTCCAGGTTTACCCTCTCACGTGGGCAAAATGTATGAAATGGTGGTTTTCACTGAACAGCAGGCAGTACAGGACAGCGATCTTGGAGAGAGGGGAAACAAACGAGGAGACCCTTATAATTACCCCAGCTGGAGAGAGTTTCCAGGCAGCAAGGTAGGATGCAAGCCCAGTCAGGACCCGGTGGTTTCCCTGAGTTGAGGAGAGGGCATTGAGGATTTGGGGAGGCTCAGGTGGTCAGAATTTGCCAGACAGGGAGCTGGCGAGGACAGAGATGCAGAGAGAAGAGCTCTGGAGATGCAGAGGGCTCTCCCCTGAGTAAGCTACCCATGCCTGGGGCAAGAGCACCAGGAAGGAGCAGCTAGAACTACATTCCCAACAGCCAGAGTGGAAAACCTCAGGGTGGCATTGGAAGAGGATTCACAAGGGTCCTGCCCCATTAGTGGAACAGATCAGCCAAAGAGTAAGCTGCTCTGGTCCTGGCGGACAAAGTTTTAAAAGCAAGCCTCAAAGGGCCAAACAGCTTCTGAATACCTTAACTACATCCCAGAATAAAACAAAGTAATTTAAAGGAGTACAAAAATGTCAGCCCCCAATGACATAAAATTTAGAATTTTACTCACAATAAAAATGACCAGGCATGCAAAAAGACAAGAAAATAGGAGCCTGAATTAGGAGAGAAATTGATCAATAAAAACTGAACCAGAACGACAAAGATGCTAGAATTAATGTACCAGGCCATTAAAACAGCTGTTATAAATACATATTGCATATTCAAGAAGGGAGAGGAGAGCACAAGCATATTATTAAAGGATATGGAAAATATTTTTAAAAGACCCAAATCAAACTTCTAGAGATAAAAGAAAACATAAGACCTGAGATGGAAAATACCCTAGATGGATTTAACAGCAAATTAAACACTGCAGAAATAAAAATTAGTTATCTCTAAGACAAAGCAATTGAAACTATCCTAAATGAAACACAGAGAGAAGAAAGACTGACAGACCCAGAATATCAGTGAGCTAGGAGACAGCTTCAAGCAATCTAAGATATATGTAATTGGCATCCTGTAGCAAAGAAATTTAATTTGTAGTTAAAAACTTCCCACATCTGAGAAACAGATGTGCTCAAGCTATTGGGCTCCCAGATACCATATAGGAAGTCCAGGGTTCGATTCCCGGGGCCTCCTGGTGAAAGGAAGCTGTCTCGCGAGGCAAGCTGGCCCATGCGGAGTGCTGGCCCACGAGGAGTGCTGGCCTGCATGGAGAGCTGGCGCAGCAAGATGACGCAACAAAAAGAGACATAGAGGAGAGACAATAAGAGATGCAGCAGGCCAGGGAGATGAGGTGGTGCAAGAGACTGAGCACCTCTCTCCACTCCAGAAGGTCCCAGGATTGGCTCCCAGTTCCGCCTAAAGAGAAGATAAGCAGACACAAAAGAACACAGAGACAGAAGACAGCAAATGGAAAACAATGAGGAGGGGGGGAAATAAATAAAATAAATCTTAAAAAAAAAAAAAAACTTCCCACAGAGAAGTAGGAGGGGAGGGCTGTTGTTTTCTTTGATGTGTTTTTACTGTATTAAATCTTTTCCTTTTCTTTAAAAACAAACAAACAAACAAAAAATCCCACAGAGAAAATTCCACTCCTAGATAGATTCACTGGCTAATTCTACTAAACATTAGGGATGAAATAATGCTAATTCTACACAAACTCTTCCAGAGGCGGGGAAGAATAATTCCCAGCTCATTCTCTAATGCCAGCACTACTCTGATAAGAAAGCTAGATGAAGACATCACAAGAAGAAAACTATAGGCCAATATCCATCATGAATACAGATGCAAAAAATTTTCACTAAGTCTTAGCAAATCAAATCCAACAATATATAAAAAGGATAATACATCATAACCAAGTGGGTTTATGCCAGGAATACAAGGTTGGTTTAACATTTGAAAACCATTCAATGTAATTCACCATAATAATAGACTAAAACAAAAACCACATGATCACCTGAATTGAGGTAGAGAAAGCATTTGGCAAAATCCAATATCCACTCATTATAATCTCTCAGCAAGGTAGAAATAGAAGAGAACATCCTCAAATTGATAAAAGACATAATGAAAAGCCTACAGCTAGAATCATAGTTACATCATACTTCAATGCTTTTCCTGTGGGATCCTGGAAAAGACAAGGCTGCCTGCCCCACCACTGCTATTCAGCATTGAACTGGAGGTCCCAACCAGGCCAATGAGGCGAAAGAAAAATTAAAGACACCCAGCTTGGAAACAAAGAAGTAAAACTGTCTTTATTCATATACGGCATGGTCATCAAATCCCACGGAATCTACAAAAAGCTACTAGAACTAATTAGTGAACATAGCAAAGTTGCAGAATACAACTTTCAATATATAAAAATCAATTCTATTTCTATATAGACAAGACAATCAGAAATTGAAATTGAATAATCAATACAGTTTACAATAGCATTAAAACTATGAAGTACTTACAATATAAAGTTGACAAAGCTGTTGTATTAGTCAGAGTTCTCCATGAAATAGAACCCACGGGGTATATTCAGAATTCTCAGGGAAAGCTGGCTGACTGGAACTCCCACAAAAGCTAACCCTGAAGTTGGGGCAGAAATTCTTCTTTTGACCTCTGAAACCCTCAGGTTTGAGTTTTAAGGAATCTGACTGATTTGATGAGGAGACATTCCACATTGCTGAGAGCAGTCTCCTTTTTTGATTGCAGGTGCAATCAACTGTTCTAGATGCAAATCCCGTCTACAAAACACCCTAAGAGAAGCAAGCAGGTGAGTGCTTCGCCAAACAAGTGGACATCGTAACTGCCAAGGTGACATGAAATTAGTCACCACAGATGCGAAAACCGTATTCTCTGAAGACTGCAAAACATTATGGTCTGGCAGTGACTAGAACCTGCACACGATAGAATATTATTGGGCTGTTAGGAAGAATGAAGATCTGAGACAAGCTGCAACATGGAAGAACCCTGAAAACATTATGCTCCGCAAAATAAGTGAGGCACGAAAGGGCAACTGTTGTATGATATCACTTAAAAGTGATGACTAGGAGAAGCAAATTTGCTGAGATAGAAAGTCCATTAGCGGTTACCAGAGGCTGTGGGAGGAGGGGAGCTTGTTGGGAAAACTAAACTAAAATTTTAAAGAAGCTGCTTTAGAAAAGTTAAAGAATTCCTAAATAGACAGCTATGCCGCGCTCAGGGGCTGGAAGACTCAGCACTGTTAAGATGTCAGTTCTCCCCCAAACTGACCTATACATTCAGTGCAATCTTCCTCAAATGAAAGTCCCACAAGTCTTTTTTAAAATTGATAAACTGATTCTAAAATTTATAAGGAAGTTTAAGAGGCCTAGGATCATCACAACAATTTTGAAATAGAGAACAAAATTGGAAGACTCGTGCTATCTGATTTTACGACTTATCTTACATTACAGTAATGAAAGCAGTGTGGTATTGGAATAAAGATAAACATCTAGATCAGTGGAAAAGAATAGGGAAACCCAGAAGTAGACACATGCTTGTGTGGTCAATTTATTTTTTTTGCAAAGGTAATTCAGTGGGGGAAATGACAAACTTTTCAACTAGTGGTCCTGGAACGACTGGACTGCCAAATGCATTTAAAAAAATAAGCCTCACATCAGCAACAAATATTAATTCAAAATGGCTTATAGATCTTAGTATAAAAGTTCAAACCATAGAACCACTAGATGAAAACATAGAAGAAAGTCTTGTGACTGTGGCAGATTGAGTAACATATCCCAGAAAACAATATGTTCTTAACCTTAACCCATCCCTTTGGGTGTGAACCTATCGTAAGCAGGACCTTCTGAAGATATCACTTTTAGTTAAGGTGCGGCAGACTGAATCAGGATGGGTCAAAATCCTTTTACTGGAGGCCTCAGAGAGAGAGAAAGCCACGGGAAGGAACCAGAAGCCAAAAGTCAGCAGGAGCGCGGAAGAGAGAGGAGAGGACATGGCCATGTGCCAGGAAAGCCAAGGCACCCAGGGAATTCCAGCCAGCCAGGATGCTACTGAGCCTGGGAGAAAGCAAGCCTTCCGGTCTCTGAAATCAGGAGACGATACATATCCACTGGGCCGCGCTGCCAGGGGTCGTGGAGGACCAGACGGAGCTGCACCACGGCCCTCAATGTGCGCAGCCGGCCCAGTTGCTCAGGAGGTCGCTGAACATAAGGCAATGTCTGCCAACCTAAAATATCTTTATTGGGAATTTTGTTCTTTCGGACTACCAGTTTGGTTCTAGCTTAGCAATGCTTTATTCTAGGACTTTAGGAGAGGAGGGGCCTCATGCGCTATCTTCTCCACAGTGGTTGTGGCTGAACTTTTGAAGATAATAGCCTGCATTTTACCTAGTCTACAAAGACAGCAGATGTCATCTAAGAACACTGATCAAGTCCTAGCACGTGAAATTCTTAGTAAACCTACGGAAAACCTTCAACTTGCTGTTCCATCAGGGACATATGTGCTTCAGGATCACCTACTCTACGTGGCACCATCAGACCTAGAAGCAGTACTTATCAGGACACGTATCAGCTGAAAATTCTTACAACAGCATTATTTTCTTTGTCTATGCTTGGTAAAGCACACACACACACACACACACACACACACACACACACACACACACAAAGCTGTGCACCAGTGGCTCTCCCTAGCAATTTTGATGACAGGCGTTGCCTTTGTTCAGAGGCCCTCAGATTCTCAAGAACTTGATTCTAAGGAATGTCCAGCTGGCTCTCAATTTGCAGGACTCATGGAAGTGCTCACAGCATGTTTTTCAAGTGGCTTTTCTGGGTTTTACTGTGAGAAAATTTTAAAAGAAATCAAAGAGATAGTAGATAAGAAACATTCGGCTTGGTTTCTTTGGGAGTGTATTTGGATTAACAGGTGTATACATTTATGACGGAGAATCGGTATCAAAGAACGGATTTTTTCCGGGATGTAACCAACCAACCTGGGTAGTAGTTGTTTTTTCAGGCACCTGGGGGTGGGGGTTGTAACGGCTGCTGTTTTAACTCTTTATCAGTAATGTTATCAACACTGATATATCCTATTTTTGGCTACAAGATTTTGTGCCAACCAGAGCCTTTTTCCTTGGAGCCATTCTTTAATAACAAAACCTGCAGGAAATCCCACTGAAGCAAAGCAATATACTATCTTCAACTGGTTTTTTTCAAGATGGTGACTAGAGAGCTCGATATTAATCCTGCACAGAGGGCTTCTACCAATTCTGTGGAGGTATCATCTTGCTGAGACTTTTTTTTTTTTTTTTGTCTTCAGTGGCTTTTTAAGTTTATTTATTTATTT